>WYDF02009751.1:0-13709 GCA_009867245.2 Adranes taylori
ACTGCTCTGCTGAGCCTATCACAGATCGTCTAAAATCTCTACAGTCTAAATATCCGACTCGACGTGTGCAGAAAACAACCCAATAGTCTACCAAAATCTCTGTTCTGATTGGAAAGCCAGTCACCACCGTAGCAAACTGCCATGCAGACCCTTCCCATATCCACCAGCCCGAATTATCTAAACCATGGAGGAACCTTCTGAGGATCTCCAAGATATCATTGAACTAATCCCACTGTCTCTAAGATGATTACTAAAAGACAAAAAAAAAATAATAAAAATAAAATAAAACAAAAATCGAAAAAAAAACAAACTCTCCCACAACATTCTTATTTTCTATTTCAGGTCAACTAACACCCACTTGCGCAGCCAAGCAAGTACCATTATACAAGACCACTAGCAAATCAGCTCACCCCCACTAAACCAAACGCCCTCATCAGTTGATCATGCTATGGCCAATGTTTTTGTTGATTCCCTTGGCTGTAAAGCTAATGCTATAGCGTATAACTTATCTGCATGCTATCAGCTTACCAAAATTCTAAAAGCATTCCATTAATTACCAGTTCCAGGCTGAAGACGATGATAAATCCTAAAGCCTCCTTCAAACAAACTCTGCCATCTCCCTAACTATATAAAATCCCAACAGGGAGTGGAGTTTTAGTCTGGTAGAAGTCCCACACTTCCTAAGTAAAACAAAAAAAAAATAGCTCTGTACTTGTTCAATGAGTATCAGAGATTCAATTTTAAAAACACTTCAAAACATGATTCTGATATCTTTCTCATTCTTAAGACTACTCCATACATATGTGATATAGAGAAAGACAAAATTAAGGTACCACCTAATAATAGACCAATATCATGATTCCCATATATTCCAAAGTAATAATATTAACAACTGGACTATTTCTTCATGACTATTTGCGCATGTTCAAAGGCACGACCTATTATTTTTAAGTTGTACAGCTCTATATGGAATTAGGTGTGTTAATTATTACGAAAATTGCTTATAGACGTCTTAAGAGGTTCAAATTTATTAAAAAGCCAGGTAAGGGTAGTTACGTATTTCTAGCCTCTGCTTTTCGCACATTGCATCATTGCACTAGTTTGTGAGACCAGCGCTTAACTATTCCGCTACCACCTGGCTTGTTAAACAATTTGAATTATTCCATATTACATGCATATATAATCTAAAGGATGAAAACTCCAGCGTCACTGTTTCTAAAGCCAGCGTCACTGTATGCCTACGTTATTATACGACCTTTGATATTTAAATGCAGTTTCTAAGAAATAGCCACCCAGTGATGAATCGAAGGAGGTGTCTGGGAAGCCCTCCCTGCCCCTCCCGTGTTATAAAATGCTCCCCCCCCCCTGAGGTGTTACTTTCCCATTTCATTTCACCAATGTGCACTGAAGCAATTTATTTATTAAATTCTGGAGATTCAGTCTTCCGCACGGCACTCGGGATTAGTTTTCGAAATTCGAGATATGTCCCGCAAAATCGGGACGAATGGTCACCCTACACGTAACCTAAACATCACCCTCGGATTATGTAGTTTCCCCCCGGAGTAAACGGTCTGGATTCAACATTGTAACCAAATGTGAGATAAACAGGGTGGCAACTCATCCAAACAATTAGGAATTGTGTTTTTAGGGGTTTAAACAATCTAAGTAACCCTAACAACCCCTTTTATTAGCTCATCACTAGTATAAGTCGTTCGCGCTCACTATCACAGAATTGAGATAGTATTACTTTTATGTCGTCTTGCTATGTATGAAATTAAGTATGTAAATTATTTCTAAAACTGCATATAGAAGTTTTAAGAGAGTCAAATTGAATACCACAATAGTATTGATTGGTATCAAATTGATTGATAGCGCAATTGTTAGGCGTTGGTCTCAAAAACTAGTGCAATGAGGCTATGTGCGAAAATCTGAGGGTATTGACAAAGGCGCCACCAAATGCCAATAATACGTATCTACCCTTACCTGATTTCTTAATCAAATAATTCAAATTGAAATAATACAAATAGTTTAATAAGCCAGGTGGTAGCGCAATAGTTGCTAATGATGCTATGTGCGAAAAGCAGAGGGTATTGGCAAAGGCTTTACAAATATTTATCTACATGCCCCCGAATGATTTTGTCCTTTAGAATATCCGTACATTCAATTTGACAGATCCCTTTTCGTGTTTTTATTGCTTTCGTAATATTGTAATACTCATTATAAATAGTTAAAAGTTTTATGTACATATGTGAGAAAGGAGGTACATAAAGCGTTTCTTCGCGAAATGAGACACATTGAGAGTCATATTCTATCGTGGGCTACCAGATTCGGGCTCAAATTGAACATTAGTGTACGATATAAACCTTGCTAAGACAAGTACTAGTAGTGCTCAATAGTTTTGAATCATTCCAGGGTTAGTTTAGTAGCTTTGAAATCAGTGGGGCTTACAATCACTTCCTATAAAATTGACTATATCTTTTGAAATACTCTGTAGATGTAAATAAAACCTTATTTTGTAGGAATCTCAGAGAACTAATGTATAGAAAGAAAATATACGTTTATCTCACTTTGATAATATGGTACACTTGTATATTTAGTGCCAGTGGTAACTATAATTCTGGGCAGTTCCATGCCTACAATTGTTCATACTTAAAATTTTTGATATCTTCGATAACCACGATTATATTCAGATTTGACCCAAGTGTTGCTCACTATAATATCTTCAAAACTCTAAAATGGTTAAAATGAATAATTACCCAGCCATCGTCACAAATAAAAATATCTAATTTAACCTTATTTACAGGAACTAACTATCTATGTGAAAAATATATGCGTTATATACATAATAATTATTTTGATACAAAAATATCACAAAAAAAATTTTATTCAAATAAAAATGTAAACCATGTTTACTTTGTTTAATATTTTACTATTGTTTATTGCATGTAATTTTTTTTTTAATTTGGTATACATACAAGAAATTTATATTTAAGTGCAATTAAAATAATTTATGTCTCGAGGATTCCGCATTTATGTGACATTATTTTGCGGAAGTATGTAAATTTGGTCAATAAAGTTTGTTTAACATTCTAATAATACGATATTACGTCGGACATAATTATACGGATAAGTTTAATTTAAAAATTGAACTTATTGTTTGTTAATTTTATAAAATATTTGAAATTTTAACCTTTTTAAATCCATTAAGAATAAATTAAAATAATTTCACAATTGTAATTAAATTTATATTTACAGCGATAGATAGGCAATAAATTTAACCGATTAATTTATTTAAAAATAGCACAATGTTAATGTCACGTTAAGATTTAATAATCAACGCTGCAAACTTATAATTGACGTTTAATAAACCTTCGCCAATCGACATGCATCAAAATCAATTGCTTTCTTGATTTTGTTTGTTTTGTTTGTTGTTGTCATTTAGATTTCGATAAAAACGTGTTACGTGACGCCGTTTGCGCGTATCTGTTTTTAAACTCGTTTGTTTCTTCGCGTTACACTCGTCCGACTAAAGTTAACAACGTCACGATGCCGACTGACATTTTGTTTCCGTCCCGTTTATTCGCTTGTTTCGCAAAGACGCGCGTAGTGTTAGCAACGACTTTGGCGTCGCTTTTTCATTTGTAGGTGGTCGGTATAGCATTTTCTTTGTCTATTGCGTTCTGTTGTTTCATTTTAGACTATTCTGTATCTGTTTTCATTCTTTTAGGATTTTTGGTCTGTCGGATTGTATCATCAAAGTTAATGGCTTGTATCATTAATGTTTAACCGTTATATCTATTAAAAGTGTTTGGAGAAAAAACAATTTTATGCTGAAAGTAAGTCATTTTATGACATGAAAACCACGAAACCTCCAAAGTCTGAATTAACTGGGAGGGTTGGAGGGCAAGATAAACAGCTTAAATCGAGTGAAAGTATCCGAAAATCGACAAATGCAATCAAACTGTAAATGCAATCTCAATCGTCCGAAGCATTCGCTATATTTTTATACATTATATTTAGTACATTAATCCATTATAAGAAGATGTAATCGGAATGGTGAATGTGCCGGGTTCTTGATGTGGTGGAAGTGTATATGAATCGGCTGCTTTCCTCTAATTTTGGAAGAAATATTCGTGTTATAAATCTGGAGCAATGTACTGCTTGTCCACGAATGGTGAAATTATTTTCACCGCTTTGTCCACATAATAAAAATGATGATTTTATTTATATGTGCACATTAGAAATATGTAAATAAAATAAATATATATTAACTCATTGATTTTATTTCTTTGCCCTATTGTAAATAAATCTTTATTTGACTAAAATCGGAAATCTGATATTATTATAATTAATCTGGTTAAATCAGCTTTGGATCATCTGGGTTGATTGCAAATAAGGACTTAATTACATCTAGTTAAGACATCACGATTCAAATCGATCAGGTAACTTGGTCCGGACATGCTGCACAGAGAAGTGCCCGTGGAATTGCAGGGGGCACTCAGAATTTTCTATATAGTATTTAGTTATTTCAATCGCCATAATGGTTATTTTACTGCGTCAGATATTAAACGCGCGAACTACTTCGCCGCTGGAGGCGATGGCCTGCGAATTACACAAATTGAGTAACAATTACCTGAAAATCGATCCCTAAGCATTCCCCAATATTTTGATATGTTAGATCAAAAAAAAAAGGTAAGTGGAATCGTGAATGCAACCTGAATCGGCAGAAGCATCCGCCAATATTTAATTATATTTAATGCATAATTATAAGAATATGTTAGTTATCGAAATGGTGAGTGCGCCGGGAAATGCCAGTAAATCGAGCAAATCGGTTACCCGGTAAATATAATTTCTGCCCACAGAACCAATACACACTAACTTTCTCAAGATAATAGACGACACACACGATTAGTACCTATGCCGAAATGTAAAGTTAGTTAGCCGAAAAACCGGGTAATGTTAGAATTATAAGATGATGAAATAGACTGCTGTAAGAAAACTTTAGTGGAGAAGTTGAATGAGACTTACATGGAATTCAAACATGCATATGGAAAATGCTTAAGACAGCAAGGAAGGAAGGGAATCAGTGGGAATAAATAACTTTAGCAGACAAGTTCCTTCTACAGATTATATTACAAAAGTGAAGGTCAACAATATACAGACAAATGACGATCTTAAAATTTTCGCCTTATCAGATCCAGTTGCTTCTATAATACTCATAACATATTGTGCTATTGTGAAGCTGAAAGCTCCTTGGATAATTTGCATATTACTTTAATTAAATACCTCATACATTGTTAATAACTAAATTGTTAATACATATTTATATTTTAATTTTTATAGGTACGTAATGCGAAGAAGGAAACTATCATTACAATTTTGAAGTTATACAAATGCCTTTCCAGTTATACAAAATGGATGGTTCAAGATGTATTGCGCCATTTCACCCATTATTATAAAGGATCAGGGTCTTCTTTATTAGGAGTATTACTGTCGTAAGATTTGAAAGACTACACAGGCCGGCATGTTCTTGGTTGTATCATGTTTTTCAAGTTTTGATTATGGATTCCTACGTATGTTTGTGCGCTGAATCCAAAAATGACCTTAGTTCCTTCCATCACAATAGCATTTTTTGCAAATTGCATTTTGTTAAAATGTGTTACATATCGAAAAAAAATCACAAATATAAGACGTATCTCAGCTGGCTGTCAATGTTGACGCAACGGTTGGTACATATCCTCCGCGATCCAAACTGTTTGTGTCGGCGGATATACGCTAAGAAGCAAAGATACGTTGTTCGAAATGGCGTCAAGAGGCTGTAAAAAGTATGCAGATTCCTTTTGTTACATTTGTGGTGAGTTAATGCTGTCAAAACAGAAAAGGCATATAACATCGTTCATGTGACAAATGTATCTCGCGTATTTCGGTGTATAAGTAAGAGATCAAGACAAAATTTGGACACCCCACTATGTTTGCTATAAGCGTGTTGAAGGACTGAGACGGTGGTTAAAGGGTGAAAAACATTGTTTCAGATTTGGCGTTCCGATGGTCTGGCGAGAGCCACAAAATCATAGTGATGATTGTTACTTTTGTTCAACCGGTGTTCACGGTTTCAATGTAAAGAATAAAAAGAACATCGTTTATCCAAATTTGCCATCGGATTTACGTCCTGTTCCTCATGGTTCAGATGTACCAGTGCCTATGCAACCAGAACATTTACCTGAAGTAGATGGTTCAGAAATTGCATCAAGTGAAGAAACCGGACATAACGAAGTGGAGTACGAACCTGGCAATTCTTCTCCACAACCATTTACACAAACTGAACTGAACGATTTGATTCGCGACTTACATCTGACCAAAGAGACTTCAGAATTGCTTGATTCACGGCTTAAAGATAAGAATTTACTCGCAGCTGGCATTTCGTTTTCCAGGTTCAGGTACAGAGATAAAGATTTATTCCACACTTTTCGGAAGAAGGAGGCTTAGTATTCTGCAATGTTGTGTGTGGACTATTTAAGACATTCAACATTCCGTACGAAAGCACTGATTGGAGACTATTCATCGATTCGTCGAAACGAAGCCCTAAAGTTGTCCTGGTTCACAACGGAAACATGTATGGATCAATACCCATAGGGCATTGTGTACACTTACAAGAACGGCATGAAAATTTACAATTTGTTCTTCAGAAAATTAAGTGCGACGGCCATAAGTAGATCATGTGTGGTGATCTCAAAGTAATATGATCCTTGGACACCAAGGAGAGTACACAAAGTTTCCTTGTTTTTTATGTGAGTGGGATAGCAGAGACAGGGAAAATCATTGGAAACAGAAATATTGGCCGCAATGAGCGTCATTGGAACCTGGAGTAAAACTGTGCACCAAAAACCTCTTATCGAATCGACTAAAGTTATACTTCCACCTCTACATATTAAATTAAGCTTAGCTGAAGCAATTTATGAAACATTACCAAAAGATCGTAAATCTTTCCAGTACATTTGTAACAAATTTCCAACCTTGTCAACCGCAAAACTAAAAGAGGGTATCTGTACGGGTCTGGACATTATAAAACTTAGCAAAGATGGAAATTTTGAAAAAGAAATGTAAATTGCTGAAAAAGAAGCCTGTGTCGCCTTTAAAGACGTAGTAACCAAGTTTCTGAGCAACAAGAAGGATCCGAATTTCAAGTCTATCGCTGAGAGTATACTCCAAGTGTACCAAAGGCCATGAATTAGGCTGTTCCATGAATTTGAATGTTCATTTTCTACATTCACATTTGGACTACTTTCCTGAGAAGTAGGTAAGATAAAGCATCTTTGTACCAACTCACAAATAAGATATTAAGTGCAACGAAGACAAACTAAACAACAAATTCCCTTCTAAGCCCTATCCAGGCTATTTTCTTTAGTACATACAGATACGCTGCATACGAATTTAGATGAAGAGTAAATTGAATGTATAGTGCTGCTTTTCTGATAAAGCGCATAAGAGTGATTTAATTTTAAAATATACGTAATACCAACCAGGAAACTATCATTGCAATTTTTAAATTATACAAACTTCTTAAAAAAGCTGGTTGCATACAAGTGTAATGCTGGTTGCATTTAAAAATTAATTATTAATAAGAGGAATTTTCATTTCAAAAAACAGGCTGTTTTTGCCTTAGTGAGTTAATTGTAGTTTTTCAAATGTTACGATTACTTTCTTAACATTTGAAAATGCTGATGATCCCTTATAATATTGGGTGAAAAGGGGCCACACATCTTAAACTATCTGTTTTTTAAGACATTTGTATAATTTCAAAATCATAATGATAGTTTTCTTATTGGTATCACGTACCTATTAAAATTAAATCAGTGTTATGTGCTTTATCAGAAAAGCAGCACTACAGGTTCTACTTACTCTTCATATTTATATTTAGTGGATCATTTATTAAATTATTGTTAACTCATGGACATTTAAAATAGTGTTTGCTGTGTTAATTTTTCCAAATATAAAGCGTTTATTTTTGTTTGGCAAAGTAAATTGAGAAAAGTTTCGTAATTTCGACGTAATTTCGTTCTTTTAGTTTTTGCATTGCCTTTTCCTTGTTTTCTTTTTTATTTTTACCAGAAGAGTTGCAATTAGACTCAATTTAAATAGACTGAAATTTACTATATTTTAAAAAGTATAAGAACTGAATAAGATGGATAGTTAAATAAGAATTGAAAATATAGAAAACAAGTTTCTTTAATTCCCTGGGTTTTGTAAGTTTAGGACTATACGAGGGTGGTTTGATGGAAATCTAGCATAACTAAGAAAACGCACGATTTTTGTTTTTTAACATTTATTTTTCAACATAGTCCAGTTTTAAGGCAACATACTTTACCCATTTAAGGCAACCTTTCAACATACTCCCCTTTCAAGACTTTTCAAGACGACTTTCCAACTTCTTCATCCCTTCCGAATAGTAATTTTGCTCGACGTCTTCAAAATAGTGGAAAGTTTCGGTCACACTTCATCGTTTGTTGCAAAACGGCATCCTCCGAATTATTTTTTTAGGTTTGGGAACAGGAAGAAGTCGCAAGGAGCTAAATCTAGTGAATATGAATCGATCAATTCATAGCCTAATTGGTTTAATTTTTCCTTCATGACGGCCGCTTTGTGCGCGACTGCCTTGTCATGATGGAAGAGAATTTTTTTGCGAGCCAAACCAGGGCGTTTTTTCTTTAATTCAGCGTCCAAATGGTTCAATAATGGTACGTACTAATCGCAAGTTATGATTTTACGCTTTGCCAAGTGATAAATCAGAACAAAGCCTTTCGCATCCCAAAAAGCAGTCGTCAGCGACAGCGTGTGCGGATCGGATTGTCTTTGCCTTCTTCGGTGAGCCCTCGCCGATTTTTCTCCAGTGCTTTGAATGTGCCTTAGTCTCCGTCGTGAAGAAATGGATCCACGTTTCTTCAGTAATGACGTATAGACACAAAAATCCTTCAGATTACCTTTTATCTTCGCCAAAAGCTTCTCTAAATCCGTCACACGTGTACGTTTTTTATCAATAGTGAAATACACGGCACCCATCCCGCGGATAGCTTTTTCATGAATGGCAGAGATCAAAACCAATATGCCGTTCGTTGTCACATAACCTTATCTATCGAAGGCTACATTTTTGTGAACGCTCGTATAATAACATGCAAAGATTAGTTAAAAAATATTTTAGGTAAAATCTTTAGGTAAAATCTTGAAGTAGTAGTAACAACTTGGTTATAGGTTCTTATCAGACACAATGTGCTTTAGCTTCAGGATTTTGAAGTACACAGAAAAAATTGCGAAAATGTATAAATGAAATTAAAATTCTAATCAAATTAAATTTCATCAATTTTCTTCACTGTATCTACGTTTCCATTCCCGCTTAATATTCACTAAATTTTCACTGGGACCCCTTCTTCTCCTATTTTTGTTTTATTTTCGAAGAAAGAGCGAACTGCAACGACCTTGTCTCGATATATTTAGTTTCCCTTTCTTAAAATATGTAAATTAATTTAAAATTCTAATCAAGTTTTATTAATTTTTTTTCACTGTTCCTATGCTTCCCCTTTCATTTCCACAAAAAAATTTTTGACATTATTTTTTATTTTAAAAGTAAGAGCGAACTGCAACGATCTTTACCCGATATATTTAATTTCTCTTTCTTTTTATTTCTAACTTAACTTATTTCATTACTTCGACTCCCTTACCACTCTCCCTCAAATACATTTTCCAATTCCCCGATAATTCCCTCTCATTCCCATTCCTTGCCAACCTCCCGTATTCTTTCACCCAGTGATCCCGTCTTTGCCACATATCCTACATAGCCCTTCACCTTCTCTCATCCAATAGATATTTCTTATCTTCTCACTTCCACATCTAAATCTGGCAAACATTCTTTTATCATCCATTCTGATTCCAGACATTAAATACTTTGGCATACCTGCTTCCACTCTGATTCACATATATCTACTAATCATTCTTTCATCTCTCTCTGGCTTCTCCTTTTCTACTTCATTATCAATATTCTTACTTTCCATTTCTTTATCAAATCATCTGTTTAACGATCATTTTATATCAATCTGTCCTCCTCTTCCTCTCAAGCTTACCATTTTCTTTAATCCTGTTACCTAACACATATCTATTAAACTCCTACAACACAATGACCCATATATCGACTTCAATTATTCTCTTTAAACATCCTAAGTGCACTTTGTCTATTTCCTCTTTTTCACATACTGCCCGTACGTAAAACTAAATGAATATAACTCAACATAGTTTTTAGAACATTATTTAAACTTCCTTGGTTAGAAACTGGCTGGTTTGCGAAAATAGAATCCTCATTCGCATTGTGTCCAAATCACCGATGTTATATGGAGAGAGACAAAACGTGCTGACAGCTTACATTTAAATCCTATTTATACAAGGATTGTCCTGTTAATTTTTAGCTATAAGAAAAGTACAGAATATTTAAACAAAATAATATTTTTTGAACAAGTATAAGCTTTTGCTTTATTAGTATTTGCTTGGATCGATGATAGCAGTTTTAAAATACCGTAATTAATTAAATTAATCTTGGTAATATTTTGGAGTAATTAAACTAAAACAAGGGTGTTAAAAAAATCAAACACGCGAATGAAAATCTCGAATTTATTAAATCTCGAATTTTGCTAAAGACCTTTATTCGATTAAATAATTGTTTTGTTTTGCTAATTCTACTTTTGACGTGTGCTGAAAACGCATCTGTATAGAAATTGTATAGAAACTGCTAACTAAACGTTAATGTAATATGATGTTTTGATATTGACATGAACTTGTTCTAATTCATTTAAATATAATCAACTATTTATACGTAATAATTATTAGCTTACGTCTACCAGATTTCTTAAGTGGACATCTTTATTATTGGGTCATATTTAGATATGTTAATTTGATAAAATTTAAAACTTTGAATATCTATGAAAGATAATTTCACATAAAATATTATACATTTTGATAATAATAAAAATAATATGATATTTCAAATAAATAATAATGATTTCAATGATGATCAATGGTACATGAAAACATATATTGTGTTTGGGAATATCTGGGAGAATAGGAGACGCCTGACGCGGTTACCCTCCTCCAGATATTCCCTGTATCTAAATACTTCGTATCATGTTCTATCAATACTACAAAAATGCTTTCGGGAAAATATCTACGAGTATAACCACCGTAGTGTACATCCTCGAGATAACTCCATCTATTAGAAAGCTACATCAATATAAGTAAATGTTGCTTAGGGATATCCAGGAGTTAGGCTGCCGTGGCTACCTACCATCCTCGTGATATCCCTGTTGTTTTTAATCAACGCTAGAATGTAAAATGTCTACTGAAGACATCTAGTAGTATAGGATCTTAGTGTCGCATTTTCTAGATGTATCCTATTGGTAGATAATAATTTTTTCAGTTGAATAATCTGCTTTTATGGGAATATTCAACAAAAATGGTTACGTATTTGCAACATTACAACTAATATATGATGGCGCAATATCGGAGAGTCTACAGGTTTGACGAAACTGCAGTCTCCAGACATTACCCTTTTTACTGCGTAAACATATTGGCGAGTTTGTTTAACCATGGCTTCGACGGCGGTGATGGTACGACGCGATTGACATTTATTAGCTTCGATCCTTGCCCACCTGACTTCTGGACTTTCATCTATCACTGGAATTCGAACAAGGTCTCTGCCTCTTCCATTCGTTGACGTCGTAGCTGTATAGAATTTTTCAGATGGCTCACTCTTCTTCTTGACTCTTCTGCTGGCTTCGAATTGGTGTTTTTTTCTCGATCTTTGTCCATGGTTCATCTTGTGTGATCGCTTCCGCAACAGATATTATTCGTTGTCTTTTTGGTAACCTTTTGCATACGTTACAAGATGCCATCCAGCCGGAATTCGTCTCTTGTCCCATTACACATTCCAATCTTCTGATCTCAAGAAGTTTCCTGATTTGTTTGCTTCCTGTAGTATATCTATCGGGCCTGGTTTGTGGAACAACGGATCGGCCATGTAGACATTGTTCCACTCCTCTATTGTGACGTCCTTGACGATTTCTGGTGGCAACTTCTCTCTTATTTTGGGTAACATTACCAATAGCCTGAAATCACTTTGGAATCTCGGCTACATTGTGCTACTCCTTTTATAACCAGGTTTGCTTCTTTCCTTGGAATTGTTAACGCTTGGACTGCTTGTTGTATTATAAGTTCTTCCAATGTCAGCGGCATGGTTCCTGGATTCCTTAGACTCCTCCAACTTAAACGAACCTTTAAAATGTTAAACGAACTAATTCAATGCAAATTCTACAGCCTATTACACCCACTTAAAATATTACATAAAACTAACTACCAAACAAGATAACACAATATGACAATATTAATAATATTAGCATGACAACAAAAAAGAACACAATTGGAAGTCAATAACACGTCAATCACACTCAACCAATAGTAACAACAAACGACGCGGACCGCCATAGGATGGACTTTTAAGTCCGAAATATATCGCGGAAAATACAAGTTTGGAGAGTTTAGTGAACCGGTACATAATAAATTAACTTAAATTTATTTATTAATGGCTTCCGACCTTTCAGGACTGAAAGCTACTTTAATAATGCGTCCGATCCTTCCCGAGCTGAAGGCTTTGACATTACCCTGCTTACTGCGTAAACAGTATTGATTCTTAAAGTAATCGCCACTTAGAATAAAAAAAAAAACTGCTGAGAAAGCTTTTAAACAAGCTCCTGTGATATGAAGTCTGGTTTTCTTCTCGAAGTGCCTAACATTTCCCGACCATATTCAGCAAGAGGTGTTAGAACAGTATCACTTATACAATACAATTTATTAAATTAAAACCAGGTGATTCAAAACTTCATTTATTGAACAAGTATGCAATTAGGTACTCCCAGCTAGGAGACCCAGCAAATACATGGTTTCGCATGTTTCTTGGAGACAATTACTCCTTCGTCATAAACTAAATAAATAGCTTGAAATAAGTATAATTAAATGAGAAAAGGAAATAAAGATTTTGATGCTAAGATATAGCATAATATTATATCATAACTAAAAAATTAAAACTATTGAAATATTAAATAACTTTCCTTTAGTGAGACTTTTTCTTTTTCCATTTAGTCGCCGCCATGAAAAATAGGGTGACTAAATGCAAAATGACAAACTCACATTAAAAGAAAGTTACTTAATATTTCAATAGTTTTAAATTTCATTCATAATGTTAAATTTACATTTGTAATAAATAAAAAAAAAATATTTTATAACTACTTATTGATTATATAATATTAAGCTATATCATAGAAGGAAGAAACGTGCTGAAGGTAATCTTTATGTGCTCTTCTCATTTAATTAAAAATATTTAAAGCTAACTTACATCGAACTCTCCCCTACGTAGTGGGAACGAGCAGAAATCGTAATCCTCCATAAAAAAGGCGATATTGCAGATTTAAAGAACTACCGCCCGATAAGTCTTCTGTCGCATGTTTATAAACTGTTCATGAGGATAATTACTAAACGAATCACAAATAAACTCGACTACCATCAGCCTCCAGAACAGACGGGTTTCCGAGCGGGATTCGACACAAACGACCACCTCCTAGCCATGAAGGTCCTCATTGAGAAATCAATAGAATACAATAAACCTCTTATCCTCATAT
>WYDF02009762.1:0-13709 GCA_009867245.2 Adranes taylori
GCTGTAATGTCTATATATATATATATACCTTTATTGGCATATTAAATACAAAGTTTTATAGTTAATTCCTTTTTTGTCACACGTAGGGTGAAGGAAACCTTAATCCCAATAACTAACCCAATATACTTCTCAAAAAATAATTTTAAACCTGCCTCTGCCTTGCTTTCAAAATATTCCTCATTACCATCACTCCTTTTATTCCAGTACCTAAACACAGTCTCCAATTTTCCATTAGTTTACTTTGTTCCTCACTCCCCTGTACACCCTTACACTCTTTTACCCGGCGATCCCACCGTTCCACATATTTTACTTTTTTCCACATATTCTATATTTTCTCTCACATTCATTCATTCAGAACCTATTCCGTCTTTCCTCACTGCCTCTTGTCATACAATTTCTCAGTTATTCTTTGTACAAACCATTTATATAGCTTGCTGTTTAGTAGACATATCGTCCTGAAGGCACTTGGATCGGAAAACTTTTTTTCTGCCTTATATAGAAAGAAATGGCTGGCCTTTTTCCAGTTTTTTGCGCTTTATATTGTTTCAGGGCTTCGTTCATGATTAGTTAAATATTACATTAGGTCTATTCGAACCAGAAGCTTTCTTTATTTTGCATGGGCTTCAAGGTTTCTAATTTTTCCTTGCTAAAAAGCATGCCTGGCTCAGACATGGGTGTTTTGTTTATTTTTATAGTACTACTTTTTTATTATTTGTACATTAAATTTTACTTTTCTGTATGTAGATTATGCGTGAAGTTGGCTGGGTGGTATTTGATGAAATTCACTACATGCGAGACCATGAACGTGGAGTTGTCTGGGAAGAAACACTAATCCTTTTGCCACACAACGTACATTTCGTATTTTTATCAGCAACAATTCCAAATGCACGCCAGTTTGCCGAATGGGTAGCTCATTTACATCAACAGCCTTGTCATGTTATTTACACCGATTATAGACCTACACCATTGCAACATTTTATATTTCCTTGTGGTGGACAGGGAATACATATGGTAGTCGATGAAAATGTATGTAAAGATTTATACAGTTTTTAAAAAACTTAAAAGCCTAACTTAATTTTACATTAATCATTTATTACATTGAATATTTGTAACGTCCTTGTAGGGATCGTTTAAGGAAGAAAACTTTAACAAGGCGATGGCGGTGTTGCAAAAATCTGCTAATTCGGCGGGTGATAAAGCAGGAGGAGCCGGACCTGGTGCTTTGAAAGGTGGTGGAATGAATAGAAATTCGGAACAGACAGATATCTTTAAAATTGTTAAGATGGTTATGGAGAGAAATTTCGCGCCTGTTATCGTATTTAGTTTTAGCAAGAAGGAATGTGAATCTTATGCGACTTTAATGACCAAATTGGATTTTAATACAAGTAAGCTAAGTTAATTAATTAATAAACCTTTATTGGCATAAATATTTCTTTTACATTAATATAAAATAAAATTACGTTACCTTATGCCTGCTTATAAAAAAGAAAATAACTAAAGAAATACTGTTGCAGTTGTGAACTTAATCAATTGACTATTCAATGGTTTCGTGGCAGGTGAATTTGCCGAAAACCCACTTTTCACAGCTCTTGTTTTCAATATTAAATCATTTGGAATATTTACAAAGTATTCATTAAATTCAGTTGTAAGTTCTTCCTGTGATTCTTTATAAGAATTACTTGTGCCTTAGAGTTACTTCTAAGTTCGTATTACTGACGCAAGTCATTTTTGTTTTATTTGAATTTCATATTAAGTTTGAATAATAATTTGATTTGTATTTTATAGTAGTTCATTATATTTGCGTTTGATTTCATTGTGTTTTGTCGAAAATTTATATACAGAGTAATTGGAAATGTATCTGCCTTTTATGGCAGGCAAACCTAGTTATTATTTTTTAATAGGTGCGTAATATCTTAAAAAGCGACTTGTTCAAGATGTATGGCGCCATTTCACCCATTGTTATAAGGGTGAATTAACTGCATAGGTGATTTCAGTAACACATTAGAGTTACATTGATTCGTTCTGAATTGCTTACAATTCATAACATAGTTATAATTCATAATGAGAATTTCCCTTATTGCTGATGATCCCTTATAATAATGGGTGAACTGGCGCCATACATCTTGAACAAGCCGCTTTTTAAGACATTACGTAGCTATTAAAAATTGATAATTTATATAATATCGTATAATCACATGGTAGTAATTGAGTATCATTTCTATAAATTTTATAGTATCATCATTATGCTTGATTATTTTGGTGAGGTTTTTTGGTTTAAGGCTAATCATAAGAATCGTATATTGAAAGGCTTCATAAATGATGCTCAAACAGAATCCAAAGAGCATTTACTCCATTTTCTTGTACTTCGAATATTTCGGTCCAATCTGTTTCCTTAAGTAGATTTTGTAATTTGTTTATATTTTCGTTTTTATTGAATTGCCTTATTTTAATGCTTTTATTGCTAATAATTTGGTTCTGTTGAAGTAAATGTTACAGATTATTTTTTGACACATATGATCTGAGATATGGTGAGTTTTAATGCTGAGATGTGAATTTTATTCTGAGATGTGGAGAGTTTGTATCTGCTAAAAAATCTATATTAACATGACATACGATCCCAGTCGCATATGAATTGGACCAAACAAATATGTAATACAATTTATTTTTTCTAAATTGGTCTTTATTAAATTAATATAACTTAAAGAAAGAGAAGTAAGTATATTTGATACCCTGTAGTCGTAACACTTAATCAACAGTATTTAATAGGAATTACAATTACAAAAATTATAGAAAAACCAGCAAAAAGAAAATTGTGCCTGGCGCATATCAATTGGACCAAAAATTTATCACTGAGTTACTGCAGCAATTCGTTTTGGCCTACTAATGTTTTACAGTAGTGTGGTTGAATATGATTCCAATATTTCCTGAATCGTTATCTTTAATTCGGGGATAGTGCGGACTGGAGTCTTTCGAAGTGCTTTCTTCATTTTACGCTAGAGGGTTTCTATAGGGGATATATCAGGGCTCCTTGAAGCCCATTTCAACACAGGAATAATCATTTCCTGTAACCGTGATGTTACAGTATTAGCAGTATGGTAAGCTGCGCCGTCCTGTTGAAACATAAAACCCCCTTCTGGCAGTTCAATTGTATTAATGGAAGGCAACAATTCTTCTTGCAAAATTGTCTTGTACTTTGCAACATTAACGGTTCCGTCAATGAAGAGAAGACGACCAACTCCTTGTGACGACATACATCCCCATACCATCACAGATGCCGGAAATTTAATCTTTCTTTCCAGGCAGTCTCTATGATATTCTTCCCCTCGCAATCGTATATTCTACTTCGTGTATCACCAACACACAACTCGAACTTAGATTCGTCGCTCCATATGATTGAGTCCCATTGACGTTCCATCCAATTTTTGTGCTCTTTCGTCCACAAAAGTCGATTTCGTTTTTGTTTTTGTGAGAGTTAAATAATAAATTTGGATGTTTTAAAAGTTACCGACCTTGTAGAATCCATATCTCATTTTTTCATGTTTCTCAAACAAGTATTTTTCGAAATTGGCCACCAATCGCATCTGCCCATTTGACAGCCAATTCTCGGGAGGAAGCCCGGCGATCTTGTTTAATAAGTGTCCGGAGAGCATGCTCATCCCTTTTAGAAGTCTTCGAGAGACGGCCAGTTTTAACTTTTATCTGAACATTTCATAGAATTTCAATAGAGTTTCGCATACTGTCGGATAGGGGGTTCCCGCGAACCATTTTGACAGCTAACTAACCTGTAATATCTCCATTACTACTAGCATTTGTCTGTTCAATGCCTACTTGATAAAGTATTTGTCACACAAAATTAGGTATGTACTTTTGCTAGGTAAATAAACATTTATCGCTGCACCTAAGTTATGGTCCAATTGATATGCGACAGGCACAATTTTCTTTTTGCTGGTTTTTCTATAATTGTTGTAATTGTAATTCCTATTAAATACTGTTGATTAAATGTTAAGACTACAGGGTATCAAAGATACTTACTTCTTTTTCTTTAAGTTATATTAATTTAATAGACTAATTCAGAAAAATAAAATTGTATTACATATTTGTTTGGTCCAATTCATATGCCTGGAAGACCATACAAAGACATGAGAAAGAAAAATGAGAAAGGATAACCCATCGTAAAACGACTATCCATTGCCAGGTCATATCTTGAAAATATGAGTCAACTAATTTTTTAGGATTTTGCTCAAGTTCGGCAAGCTATTAGCAATTTCTTGTTTATCTGTGACGGTTTGTCTTTCTATATGTAGGTACCTACATTTCGTTTGATTCTTTTTGGTGTTTATTTTTCGCTGATTCCAATTGTTTTTTATAACAATCTTTCTTCGCTGTAAGACTCCAAAAATTCGCTGATCTTTGGTCATTTTAAATAACCAGTATAAATTCTTTATTTCCGTAGAGTACTTGTAGATCGATGATGTACCAGGAGAGCTTATTTGCTGTTGGACCTCAAAATTTTACTCTGATCGCTTTTACTCTGAAACACGTGTCAAGGCAAGATTTGAAATGACTCCAGAATCTTGCGTACATTTCATTTATATCAGTATACTCATCATGTAATAAGTGTGACTCGTCTAAGTCATACATATGTTTGAACATTGGTACATCATTTACTGAGAAAAATATTTTTGTAATGTAGAAATTATTTTGATAATTATTACTTTCATTTAAATTGAGATTAATAAGTAACTTTCGTGCCGTTGATCAGATATGTATGGTTCATGTATTGTGAACTCATTATGGGCAAAGTTAGTAACTATACGAGGGATGTATTTTTAATTTAATATATAGCTTTAACATAACTGTTGTTAAAATTTCAGTCCTTAATTGTTCTTCAAAGTACTTGCCACCATTGTCGATGCCACCTTCTGCATTAGCTCAAAACAATTGTTAAAGCACTTATTCCACACTTCAATGGGTATGCTCGAAATGGTCATTTGGAAATCATTGACTGCATCTTCAGAGTATTGAAATCTGCCATCGTTGATCACGCAGTGCATTCTTGATGGAGGGAAATGCACGCGGTGCAGTGCATTCTTGATACCCATAATGGAGGGAAATGTAAAAAATCGTTGGGATCAGGGCTGTACTGAGGATGATCAAGCAATTCAATTTTTTGTTGTTCCAAAAATTAAAGTGTTTGCCGAACAGTGTGAGCACGTGAAGGATGATCCAACGCCGTGGGTTGGTTTTTCGCACCTTAGAAATAATTTCTGGCAGACAAACGGTTGTATACCAATCACCAGTTACCTTCCTTCGATATTGTAAAGGAATTGTAGCCGTATGCCTGAATTTTTATACAAAAATTGTGACCATCTTTTTCGACACACTGCGGGAAAGGATGACTCTGGTTGGGCTCTCCTCATCTTGAAACATCCAATTAGTAGACTTACGTTTATTCTCGGGTTCTTAAGAATAAATCCAAGACTCGTCACCAGCGACGATACTGTACACATTTTTGGAGCGGCCTTTGTTGTAACGATTCAGAGTTCTTCCTTGTTCGGCACCAACTGACACGAGCTCCTTCGGTCCACAGATGCGGGATCGATCCAACGAGAAACTATTTTTTTCACGCCCAACTCATCTTGTAAAATTTTTGGATTGAGGTCTTAGAAATGTCCGATGAATTCTCGATTTCCTACTAAGTTACATGAGGATCTTCATTAATCATCTTGCGCACAACATTAACGTTTCCTGGGTGACCGCTGATTTTGGTGGACCTGACCTAGGATCATCGCTGAGATTTGTGCGTCCACGTTTGAATTCAGAGTACCAGCGAGAAATTGTCGATTGCTGTGGTGCTTCGTTACCAAAGACAGCAACCTACTCGTCAAGGCATTGTTGTTGCGATAAACTTCTTCGAACGTTGTAAAAAATTATCGCTCGGATATGCTCTCGATTCAATTCCATGTTTCTGAACGCCTAACTAAATTCACTGTGACTAAACCACTTGTTGTATTTTGAATGAAATTTTCAACACATTTCAATATAATGCTGAGGTTAATTTGGGAACCACATGTTTTATTACTTGCGCCCTCTATGTAGCTATAAGCAAAATTAAAAAATTAAAATGTAAGTCTTGTAAATCACAAATTTACAAGACTTACCTATTCTCGTTTTTGCTTATTACAAGAAAATAAGTTAAATTCGCGCAAATGTTAAGTGTAGCACTTTTATAATTTACTCTAGCCTCGTTTACATTTAAATCACAACATAACATATGTAAATTTTTGTAGCTTCAATAAAATTTCTGTTAATTTTGTAATATATATTTTATTAATTATAGTTAGGTGGTCTTTATAAACTTAAAATACAAAGTTTTTGAGCAGAATAGTACATGATTTTTCAAAATTAAATTCTGCGCTAATGTCTCGTACAAATTTTAAAATTTTACAATGCTCGCCTAGTGAATCTTTTATATAAATAGCTGACCCTCTGTGTATATGCTTGCTACGGCAAAACCTTGAGGAATTTGTATACCCTTGTAGAACGCATTGTGAAAGGTGCATTTCATTTAACCAATATCAAATCATTTATTGATGCTAATCACCAGTTACACAAGTCAGAAATAATATAATATACAATAGTAATAGCATTACTCATATAGATAATAATAATGTGCAAGTATGACACATGATCTAATTCTACTTGCCAACTAGGACTTCCCAGTTCTCAGGTGAACCAATCTATATCAGACCACTCTGTATCAGATGATTGTAGAATTTAATGGTCCTGGACCTTGTATTATCTTGCGTTCTGAATAATGATTGTGTATATTTTCTGTGTAAAATATTGTACTGCGCATGACGTTTACTGATACCTCCCTTCAAAGGGGAAATCTACATGACTCATCTATAAATTCCAATGGGCATTTGTTAGATGTCGGGAGTCTGCATTAATTGGTTTGCGATATTGACAAAGAAACCATTGAGTTCGTTGACGTCTATATTGCAAGAGTCGCATGTCTTTAATGTACTTCTTTTGAAATTTATTACATGCCACAAAGGTTTTATTTGATTACTTCAATTATTGATGAATATAGTATTTGCAGTTAGTTTAGCATTTTTTATGGCGTCATTCTATTTATTTTTGTAGTTTTGATATTCAAGTTTAAGTACTTCAGTTTTAGCTTTATCATAAGCGTCTTTTTTAA
Organism: Adranes taylori; assembly: GCA_009867245.2. Taxonomy (NCBI): domain Eukaryota; kingdom Metazoa; phylum Arthropoda; class Insecta; order Coleoptera; family Staphylinidae; genus Adranes; species Adranes taylori. The sequence goes on from WYDF02009762.1 coordinate 7,208, forward strand.
GATGCAGTATTCCTCTAATATTTTCGAGGGTGAACCATACAATTTTATGAATCTTCGATCATTTAGGTTTTATCTTTTTCTCTAGAAACATTGCGTAACAGTTATTGATGAATATGTCATGAAATCTTTTGAATTTATCCTGCGCATTTGTGCTGTCTAGAGTTTGATCCCAATTTACAAGATCAATTTGAGTAATATACCAAAGTGGTCCGACATGGCCAGGTCCACCGAAGAGATCTCGAAACCATAAACATTATTTGTAAAGACATTGTTGATGCAGATTTTCATTTGAAGATCTGTATATGGTTATTATAATAGTATTTAAATCTGGTAGCAAAATTCCTGCAATTTCAAATTGCTTTTCGCAATTCAGGTTTAAAGGAAGTTCCATTTCTTCATTGTTCATATCATCCTTTGCTTTGCATATCATCCTTTGCTAAGATAATGACACCCCCATGAATGTAGTCATTTCTTGAAAGTTGTCTATTACCTTGAAATTATCCAATTTAAGAGCCGCGGCTTCTTCTTTATTCAAGAAATGTTCAGTGAAACAAAATTTTTATTTTGGTGCCAATTGTTTTGAAATGTTACTTCAGGAGATGTATTTTGTTCCTTAAGCTTTGGATATTTATATACAGAATAGAGATATTCTGTCGTACATTTCTTGCATTCTGTAAAAATCTCCATTCCCACGGCATCCTCATTCTTTCTATCACTCCTCATGCTTTATTGATCATCTTAATATGCTCCATACATGATCTGCTTTGCGTAAGCATGTATCTTAAGTACTTATATCTCTTTCCAACTTCTATATTTCTCCCTCCCAGCTCAAACACACCATTACCATCGTCTTATCAACATTCATTTCCAATCCCCCTACTCACTCTTCCAATCACCTCATTCATTTTTTCCCTGTTACTCGCCATACATACTATATCATCTGCATACTAAATCAACCATACTTTACTCCTATCTATCATTATCACCTTGCCCCATCCTTAACACAACTTCTAAATCTGATACATATGTATTGAAGAGACAAGCGCTGAGGGGCATCCCTGCGTCACTCCTTTTCTCACCTCAAACCATTTAGAAACCTCCTCATTGACGTAAACCCTAACTTTTGTGCCTTCATACATTCTCCTTATCATTCTTACCATTCCTTTTGATATACCCACTTCCACCAATCTCTCCCACAAATACTCCCATGTTTTGCGCATTCTTGTCTTAGTTAGTTTGCTTGTCGACCCAACGGTTTTTAGCATTTTAAGAAAATATTCAAGTTTAAGTTTGAATTAAAACTGTTTAATTTAACATCAGTGTGAATAATGAACAAAAAAAAAACGAAAACAGAACACAGTGCGCTGCAACACAATAAGTCTCCTCAAAACAAAACGACGTTTGATGGGAATTCCTAAAAAAGTACGAGACAATACCTTGCAATCAAATTTACGAGACAACAATTTTAAATTTAAGCAAATATTATTATTTGAGATTACTATATAAGAGATACTATATTAGAATAGTATGTTAGAGATTGCTCAGCTATCAGGTTGGAAGTGAATTTCAGCAAAAATGACACAACTGATCTGTTTCACTGAATAAACTATATCTCAATGATAATAGATATCTTAAGTTATAAACACTATTTATTTTTAGCTGCTGAAAAACAATTGGTAGACGATGTGTTTTCCAATGCAATAGATGTTCTTAACGAGGATGACAAAAGCTTGCCACAGGTTCAAAATTTGTTACCACTACTTCGACGAGGTAAATTAAACCTTTCATTAATTTTTTATTTTATTATCATATATTATTTGATAAAGGTATCGGAATTCACCACGGAGGCTTATTACCGATATTGAAGGAAACCGTTGAGATTCTTTTCGGCGAAGGATTAATTAAAGCGTTATTTGCAACAGAAACATTTGCTATGGGTCTTAATATGCCAGCACGGACAGTTTTATTCACTAAATTGAAGAAATTTGATGGTCGTACAGAACGTTTGGTATAATTATTTCATGCATTTAAAATCAATAATTTATAAATCTTTTTAAATCATTTCAGTTAACATCGGGTGAATATATCCAGATGTCAGGTCGTGCTGGACGTCGTGGTCTTGATGACAAAGGTATCGTTATAGCGATGCTGGATCAGCGAATTCCCTCTGGTCCAGGCAAGGAAATCGTCAAGGGATCACCTGATCCGATCAACTCTGCTTTTCATCTGACATATAACATGGTATTGAATTTGCTTCGTGTGGAAGACATTAATCCTGAGTACATGTTGGAGAGATCATTTTTCCAGTTTCAGAATCAGACCGCTATTCCTGGTTTATATGATGGTACGTGACTAAATATTAGATTACATTTTTTTATGTATTTTAAATTTTGAGCTTGTTTTTCGTTATTCTCAAAAAATGAGATTTTGGTGTCACTTCATATGAAGTGATTCAGAAATAGTTGCAGGAACATTAAAAATAAATGAATTTTGCAATTACGCGAACGTGCACTTTCTTTTAATATTTAATATTTTTTTTAATCTAGTTTGTTCTTAAATATGTTTTTAGTGTTCGCTTCAACATCAAATGAGAGTGAGTTGCAAAAAGGAACGACTCTGTTGCTGTTGAACTGGTATTGAATGCTTGTATTATTCTGTTCATTTCAACTTGCGACCTCTCAGCTGATAATTTGTGTTTTTTTGTGAAGAGACTCTCTAAGTTACAGCTGTAGTGACCATTAAGGATCTTATAGATTTCAATTAGATTGCCTCTATTTCTGCGTTCTAATAGGGTGGGTTGTTTTAATGTTGAAAGCAGCTCTTCTTATGGTAGATGCCTGAGAGAACTTAGTTGCTTTCTTTTGGACCTTTTCAAGCGACTCGATGCCTTTGTTGAAGTAAGGGTTTCACAAAGTAAGAGTCACTTAAAATCACTATCTATTGTCTAGATAGGGCAAAGAGTCTAATCTATTTTTAAAAAACATTGTTCCAGGCAGTAACCACTCTGTTAGTGATAAAGTACCTGCGGGTGAGGGTGTTATGCCTTTCACTAAGGAGTTTATACGGATGTTCACGCAGGTGTTAGTTGGGATTACGCTTGAATAAATTCAGGAGTTCGTATTTGTAGTGCCCATTTAATATTTTGTAAGTCGCAATGAGATCGCCCCGTTGCCTACGTTCGCGCAGTGGACTTATTTTCATTGTTCTAGATGTTGCGAATATTTTAGGTTTCTAATAGCGTGGTGAAGCTACGTAGCTCTTCTCTGGGTTTTTCGCAGTAGCTCGACATCCTTGGTGAAGCAGGGATCCTAGATTGTATACGCCTATTCGAGTCTAAGTCTAATGTAGGTCTTGTAAATAATTGTGAATACTTCAACCGAGATATAAAAGCCTTTCTAGTCGTATAAATGAACTAATTTGTGCTTTTAACTATGTTATTGATATGCTCGTTCCACTTCAAGCTGTTGTTCATGGTAACTCCTAGATCTTTCTGGCTGGTGATGGGTTTCCTGTTGGAAATGATTATGATCCCGGATAGAGCATCCGTACAGCTTGGTGTCATCAGCGAAGAGACTTACCTTCTATGTAATATCATCAGATCGATCTATTGTTTCTATGTTACAACAGATCGATCACTCATGTAACATAGAAACAATAGAGGTCCCAGCACAAAGCCTTGAGGTACATTTGAGATCACTGTTCCATAGAGAGCAACTCTTTGATTCTAACTCGATAACTACGATTTGTCAAAAAGCGATACGATTTATTAATACATTTTAATAAATCACACTGGATACCTATACTTTCGAGTTACATCAGACGCCCTATTGGCACTTTGTCGAAAGCCTTTGCAAAATCAAAATATATGCAATAAAGGTCAAAATATATCACCTTTATCAATTTTGAGACCAATCATTTACGGTAAGAAGTAGATTAGTTACCGTAGATCTTCCACGCGTGATCTGTTGTTGGTTCTCCATCTTCAGATAATTTTTACTTCTTACTTTCGAATGAGAAGCTTTGGAACTGAGTGCACTTGAAACAATTAAAAAAATTGTGTCTGTTATCTATAACAGCCAGTTCATAATTACATTTTGAGTTTCTTATTAGTTTTGTAACAGCATTTGAAACACGACGATAAGCAGTATATTATGCGTTTTCGGTATTTCGGAGTTTATAGATGTCCTATTTTCGTCTTTTAAGTTGAATTTGGTTTAGGATTCTACCATTGATCCATTGTTTTTTTTGATACTTTGGGTTACGGTTAGTATGGTACGTGTGTTTCGATATACTTTAGTAAAAAAAGCATGAATAGATCATAATTCGAGACTTCTTGACATTGGTCCATGATAATACTATTGATTGCAGGATAATCAGCCTGCTTAAAATTTTGAATTCGTTTTTCTTGATTGTCCTAGTTTCGATATTCATCTGCAATTTCACGCACAATGTACAATGGTCGCTTATTATATGGGATATTAGTAGCTAGTTTATCGTGATCATTTAACAGCAAGTCCACCAACGATGATATGTTTTGATTCTTGCACCTTCTGGGCTGCACTATCAGTTGAGAAAGATCAGACTGCATATATCTTTCAAGAAAGTTATTGTACTAGAAAGTAGTGTTATTTGTCAAATTTATCTGAGGGAAATTGAAGACACCAAATATTACTAGGTTCTGTAAATTGGATACGTTAAATACATAATCAATAATGCTTTTATCACTCACCAAACTTCCGTTGGGAGCCCTATATACATAAGCTAGATTTCAAATTTTCGCAATTACTAGTAGAGCATCGGCCGTGTCGTCTAAGAAAATCTTAGTTGAAATTATTTATAATTCATGACCATCAATACGTTTACTATCGTTAATACACAGTGCGCGCGTAATCCTCAACTAATTCGTGAATACTCAACTAGCTCTCTAAACATTTAAACATACACAAATAACATCGTGGACAGATTTCGTAAAAATTATTACACTAAATAGTACGACTTCGGTGTTATACAAACACACATCTTTCTTGCCGCAATACTTTCAAATTTTTTTAAAATAAATATCACATATAATCTAGAAAAATAAAATCTGACATCTGGCAATGACAGTGACATCTGACAGGTAACCGCAAGGCCAATGCGCACGTGGTTGATTCTAATATACGAGGCGGAACAAATAAATTAAAGTGATCAACATGAATTTGTGCTCTAAGTGCAATCACAAAGAGGATCCGAAAATCGTTGCAAAAACTAATATTTTCCCATGCGACGGGTGCAAAAAGTGTATTTGTATTGTGCAGGCATTTCGAAAACCGAGCAACAATGTTTCTTACTCGAAAAACGTATATTGCCCCGACTGCCTAATAAATGTGCAGCTTTAGCCTGAATTCCTTAAGAATATCAACAACTTACAACACCATTCGAATCAACAGACTACCAAACTCGAAGACCTTGAGAAAAATTGAAATTCGACAAAAAAAAACAATTGCTAGAAATCCAACGAACGATCAAAGAATTAGAATTCAAACAAAAAACACTAGAGAAAAGCAACATCGAAATCAACACTAAGGTTGCTGAAGTCGCCAATACCTATTCGCCCACTCTGAAAGCGACTTACAATGAAGTACTAAAAGATAATGCAAATTTAAAAGAAAGACGTTCCAACGTCGAGAAGACTCACTTGCATATATCCGATAGCAATACCAACTCTAACATTCACTCGTTCATAGATGAACTGGACGAACGCCAGCTGAGATCCAAAAATATCTTTATCTTCGGCCTAAGTCAGTCGCCTCTGAAAGGGAATGAAGCTAAGGAGTAAGTGAACTCCTGAACGGACTTCTAAACGCCCCAACTTCCAGCTTGTTGAAAACAAAGTTCGGCCAATCAAAATAATCTTTGGCAACCCTGAAGAGGTCATATCAATATTGAGAATTCCCTACAAGCAAACATATTTACATCAAACGAGACCTGACAATCATGCAACTTGAAGAAATAAACAAACTGAAGAATGACGTCGTTGTGCGGGAGCAAAACGGTGAGTCAGATCTCCAAATCAAATATCCTAAGGATATCCCAAAAATTATCAAAATTTCAAAAGCAAAAAACTAGATCCTTGTCAGATCCTCAATATAAAAATAATGTAAACCAACATAGCTTCTCTACTCGCCAAGTTCAATGAATTTATGTTAGTAGCCACTACCTCTAAACTGCATTTTATTATGATTACCGAATCATGGCTAAATAGCAGTATACCGAACAGTATATACAGTACCAAAATACACACTTCACAGAGTAGATAGAAAAAAACAAGAGGCGGCGCTGTATGCATTTATTTGAGCAATGAGCTAAACGGACATAACCTTAACGTATTGTGCGATTTTTGAAAGAAGACGGTCGGAAGGAATTCGATTGGAATGTGGTCGAATTTAGGGTTATCCAATTTGAATTAAGAAATTGATAAACAAATTTTAAATGGTAAAACGAAAACTAATGAATATTACTA
>WYDF02009773.1:0-27092 GCA_009867245.2 Adranes taylori
ATAGGATTGACAACATTTGTTTTTTTATGAACCCCCTAAAATGACAATTTCACCCAGAAAATTATTTGCTTCAGTTTTCATTGTCAGACGTACTACTTTGAATTAAGTTTTTTTTTAATATTCTGATCATTAGATCTCAATACTGAATCTTCATGTGACCTTAAAGACCGTTTAGTATCAGTTATTTGTTTTATAGGTGAAGATTGAGTGTGTCATAATACTTAATTGAGTATATTCTATCGCCGAATAGGTGCCGAGAAATATAGCAATAAATTTTGAACAAAACGAAAAATGAGTTCGCTAAAAGCTATGGAATTCCGCTAGATATTACACATTTCAAAATTGAGGAAATTAATTTAAATCTGAGGGGTCCCGAAATGCTATTAACAAACTGACTAATAATTTTATGTTAATCCCATTTTTCGATTATTTTTTATTGTTTTTAATTATATGTGTAAGTATATGTTATGTAGTCGACTTTTTTGTGAAGATTAAAGATTAAAATGACCTATTATGAAAAAATCATTTATTTCATGAACTGGACTATTTGTACAATGGACAGAAAAATTGAGCGATTAAAGAAATAGTAAATGTCATTATCGAGATATAATATTTATATTGTAACAAATATAAATTCTAACTGTACCTTTGTGTCCCTGTCAGAAAATATCTTTAACTATCAGCATCTTTTTACTTAAAACAAAAAGAAAATTACACATCAAACACATTTTATTCTAATATTGAAACATTATAATCCAAGATTTTCTAAATTAACCCCATAGAAAAAAATTAATGGACATACAGTTCGTGTAATGTGTTAGCCATTTTATACCTTGTGCAACACGAGCGATGAAATATCTTGTATTTTCTTTTTTTATACTACATTATGTAGGCTTAATGTGCATAGCTCGGCTTATAGCATTTGCCTTATATCGTAGCTTCAAGACGGTATAAACTAAAATTCCTAGAATTTTGATGTTTTTTTTTATATTTCTAAAGTTGAATTTAACATTATTTGTGACTTAACCTAATACATATATTATTCAATAATTTCTAGTCACCCTTAGATTTATATACTTACGATATAGTAGTATATGAAATGAACAAACTTTAGTACAAGATTAAAAATGGAATTTGTTACCCATAATTATACTTATGATTTCTTTTTTAATACTTATCAATATAATTTTTTATTTTCTACACATACTAGTTTTTAATTACCAAATATTTCGCATATGGATATATTCTTTTTAATTTTAGTTACCTTAATTAAATCCAAAATGAACAAAATGTAACCCACTTAAATTATTAGTGTTGAGATTTGTATAGAATTTTATTAAATATGTTGCTCTTATTATTTTTACTTAAAATAGGATATATTTACCTGAGTCTGTTACATTTACATTATTTGAAACGTTATATAATAATTTTACTATACTTATTAACTATCATATCTTAACATATCTTCTATGTAAGATAATAAAAGACATATGTGATACAACAATGTATTTTAATTATACCTCAATTTGTTTCAAAGATGTCCGTAATAATGCCAAATGTCTGTGACTTTAATATTCTTCTTGCCGCGCCTATGAATGTGATCGCTATAGAAGTATCAAATAATTGGTACTCTTCACAAGCAATGCAGCATTGTGTGTAGAACACATTAGCTGTATCACCACCTTACAACATGACGTCACCGCTTAAATTATTATTTTGGTATAAAAAAATCATCTAATTTCTGCTCAATTTATATTTCAGTCTCCGTAACAGGCTTTGTAATGTATCACCAAAATGTTACTTACAATTAAATTAACGAGGTTAGAGTGATATATATGTTTACAAGTCGCTAGCTATTAAAGGCTCCTAAACACATTGAGACACATACAAAAACGTTCGAAATTGTTAATCCTTTCACAAAAAAGGAACTTAACATTGGACAGGAAGATGGAAGAAAAAGAATTTTTTATCTGTTGTAATATGCCTATAAAGGTTGTTTATATTCTATATGTCTAATAGAACTAGGTTTTGCATATAGTTTCTTGTGAAATCAGCTAAATATTATGAAACATTCTGTCGTTGCTATTGTTTTGTTACAACATTAACGCACACGTGTATAAGAACACACAAAACTATAAAAACACTAAGCAGTTTGATAGGCGACTTGCGAAAGCGATTAAATTGCCCTTTGGAGGTCATGGGTTTGCGCTTCGACGACAGTTTTATTCTCTTATTTTTTTCTTCAAATTTTTTTTTCAAAAAATTTTTTTTTATAAATCATGGGATAAGCAAAAATTCATGAGACCAGCGCGTTAGATTGGATTAATTTAGAGACATTGGATTAATTTATGAGACTAATTAAGTTTATTTATGCTTATTTTTTATCCGCCTCAAAAACACGTTCCTTATAATTGATAATGATATGTATACAGCTTTGGAATGACTTGTCATTTAAAATATATTAAAATGGTTCATATCAATTATTATTTGAAGATTGTTATCATTTCATTATTATTATTATTATTTAATTGTTTGAATATTTAAATTTTTTATGAAAATGATCGCTGTAGAAATATCGGTTTTACTTGGATGTATAAACATTATCAAAAATAAATTTTTTTTCGCCTTTTCGTAGCTCTTGCACAATCTTTTAGTTTAGGAGATAGGCTCAAAGAGTCTTGACATGCCTAACAGAAATCATTCATAAAACGTTTTAAACACGATATTACTCACCAAAAATGCCTAATACCATACCTGTAATGTATAAAGATTTCTTATCAAACATTAAACTGTAATAAATAATGTTTTTTAATAGTTTATTTCATCAAGAGCTATCAAATAAATTGTAAACAATTTTAAGGCGGCCTATTATTCAGTAACTGTGTATACGATTAATTTTGATAGTTACTGAATAACAGGCCGTCTTAAAATTGTTTACGATTTATTTGACAATTACAGTTCTTTATTAAATAAACTTTGAAAAAACATTATTCATTACAGTTTAATGTTTTATAACAAATGTTTATACATTACAGGTATGGTATTAACCATTTTTTGGTGACTTGCCAAAGCGTTTTTTGAATGCTTTCTTTTAAGCATGTCAAGACACTTTGAGAGGGTATATCTCCTAAACTAAAAAATTGTGCAAGTACTTAACAGTTTTAATTTATATGCTAAGAGCTAAAGGCAAAAAAAATTATTTTTGATCATGTCTAAATCCAAGTCAAGCCGAAATATCAAATAGTTGATACCTTTCAGAAATTAAATATGTCAATCATATATTCGCATCTCTATTCTATCAAATCAAATAATAATCGTTTTAAATGTCACGTCAATGAGTTGTCAAAAGGAAAACGTTAATAATTTGAATCGTACAAATTAACAGCAGTCAAGTTTTAGTCAATTTTTAATCAAAGAGTCCGGTATTAATTATTTTTAAAGTTTCAATTAAGTTATTGAAGAACATGGATCAAATAATTACATTCGATAAGAGTTTACAGGAACGTTTAAATGAATATTTAGATGTTTTGTCACATGAAAAGTGGACACCAGCACAAATAAAAAAAGAATGGTCCTTTTACTTAGAATTTTCAATTGATTCTAACGGATGGCAAGCAGTTTGGAAAATACCTCGTTTAACATGTGAAAAGCTTAAGATCCCATTTCCTGCCATTGTCATAGTGTATGTTGAAGATATCAACTTTGTAGATTTAATGGCAAAGGTACATATAAATAGTTTTTGTTTGTTATTCAAGTACCTAGATGAAAATACATTAGATTCAAAAACATACTTGAAACTGTTCAAATATAATTAAGAAATATTGAGAAATTAATTTAGCTTTCACATTTTATGAACTCATACAGACAGGATACAATTCATCTTTTTATTCCTTGCACCATGTATATCCAAAGATAAGGATATGTATTGTATTTAAATAGTAAAAGATTGGAATTTAGATACAAAGAACTTTAGATAGGTAGTAGATTATATTAAGCGATAAATGAAAAATAAGTAAATAACTTACGTACGCTATTAGATACGTAAAGTACCAGTCATCGGATTCAGGCCATGTAGGTTCCTTGTGTTGCTTTCATCCCCTAGCTAGACTACGTCGTCATTCCCTCGTTATTTCAACGTATGAATGGTTTCTATTTCTGAATAATTCTTGGCGCGGCTATTTTTGAATCTTCTTCATCCAACGATTATATGTCTGTCCTTGTAAAATTCCCGGCCCAATGCACTTTTCACATCACTTGCCGGATTTCTTGTTCTTTAGTCGCTTCTCTAAGTTTTTGACACGTCCATGCTTTTTGTGTCATACATATTGTCTTTTTCTTTTTACTATTTGGGTAGAGATCTATGTTGAATTTCCACAGAGTGCAGTAGTTACGTCTGTATTATAAATTTGTGTTAAAGATATATCTGTACGACGAATTCTTCAAAATTCCAGCTAGGCGCTATATTGTAGACTTTGTTTGTTTATACGGACCTTCTTTCTGTAAATAAAGAAAATTCATTGACTAAAGGAAATATCTTCTTTTCAGTTCCTTATCATAGGTTCAATTTTTCAGAACTGTAGTCGTTTCGAGCGCATTATTTAAATAAATTTGGAATTAACCTTTAACATTTAGATTTCTTTTATTCAGATCCCTAGAAACATTGAGAATGAATGATTAAGAACGATTAAAGTTTCACCAGAAGAAAGATCTAAGCAAACAATTTACTTATCATTAATAGACTAGAAGGCAGATATAAAATGTTGGATGTATACTACACAAAAAAATTCCAATTATAAAAATTATCACCGCGATGCTACAGACATTTTCGGAAGTATCTTTGCAGGCTATACAGGATAAATTACATTTAAAAATAATGTTCATATTAAAATATTTATAAAATAACTTAACTATATCTGATCTGATATTAAAAACAGTTTTGATGCAATTATTTTATTAATATTGAGAGATGTGTTTTACATATTTAAGGTAAAAATTATTGCCGTACAAGATGATATCTCATTACCTGAATCACATCTAGTGTCTCTTCTACAAATCTGGCCTACTCGTGAACAAGATAAATCTGTTGTTTTGAATATGAAATCAACGGCAAATTCTTTAGATATGTATCGCTTTTATTACACAAATATATTTATGCCGTGGGACGACGATTATGACGAACATTACGATTGGTTAAATAAGCATCTCGAATCTAGATTGCGTCTCTTTTATGATTTAAAGAACGGTGTAATTCCACGTGTTACCGCCGAACACATCAGAGCTTTATTAACTGAAGCCAGACGATTACAGGCCAAGCGAGAAGAAATTGAATTGATATTTCGAGAAGATTTAATTGATTCTGATCCAAATGATAAACAAGTACAAGAGATGTTAGATCTAAACGTAAAAATGCTTCAAATTAAAGGGGAGATTGAGCTATTAGAAAACCCTGTGACTAGAAACATTTTAATTAAAAGGCATTTAGACCAATTGCCTAAGAAAAATTCTATTGATCCTACATTTTGGTTAGTTATGGAAGAAGGGACAATTGATGATTATATAATATTTTTAAATCAAGTTAAACAATTGTATACAAACGACATTGTGAAATGTGTACCTTTATTAAATAATGTACTAGATAATTTAAAAGTTAATGATACGATTATATTAAATAAAAATAGATATGTACTAACAAGCAACGGTGCGTTAGAAAATGGTGGATATATGACTGGGATTTATCAAAAAGAAGACACGATATTGGTATCAGACAATGAAACTATGATGTTAGATTTTAGTGGCGATGTTACATTGAAAAATCTTACCATAGATGCAAAAAAATCACAATGTGGTTTACTTGTACGCAAGGGAAAAACAACATTAAGAAATTGTAAATTTATTGGCGATAATCTATCATCCACACATCAAGGAATCATTGTTTTAAAAGATAGTGAACTAGAATTAATCGATTGCGATATTTCTGGTTTTGGTACAGCTATAGTTGGTAATTCAGGTTCGAAAATATTTGTAGAAAATTCGATAATTTATAATGTGAGTTATGGTATTAAGGTGTACGATTTTTGCGTTTTTACAGCGAAAAATTGTACGTTCCATGATTGTAATGAGCATGCGGTTTGTGTTGAAACTGATCATAATGTCAGCGGTGACCAAAGAGTTGGAAATTTCGAGATGTTACAAGTGTAAGTACAAATGATGTTTCAATAACCTGCCGTAACTATTTATAATTTGCAACTATGGCTCACCCATATCTTTTCCGGTGCTGAGATTTTGATATTTTGCTAAACTCTGTTGTGTTTCATTTTGGTTTCATTAAAAGACTGTTGTGCCAATATCTTATAACATCCTATTAAATAAGAGTCTTACACACAGTGCATGTGCTCTAAGTGAAAACAATTAACTTCTCGTGTTTATGTGCCGTTATTCGATACCTTGATTTAATGGTTACCGATTAAGTTTCTCCAGTAGAATTCGTCTTTTTTACCTTATACTGATGGGGATGCCTCCAGAAACTAAAAATCTAACCATGCTTATAACAATTTTCGTGGTTTTCGCTGTAAATGCACGTTGTAGCTTTCAATACATATCTTGTTAAACTAATTGTTCATTAATCAACCATATTTAAGATTAATTATGAAACGTTACGCTGTTTTATTCATTCCTTAAATTTATGTTCTTTTTCTGGTGTGTAGTGGTAACCATATTCGTTTACTGTTGCATCAGCTGCAATATTATTCAAGAAGATAGATGACGGGGATTCCTGTATTCTTTCATGTGGCACTTCAGAGGTGACTGATGCCCTCTGCGAATCTCCTCTAGGGTTTTCCTTTAACATAAGCATTTACTAAAGACTATTTAGTAATTCTGTTGTCTATTTAAGTTATATTTACAGTTTTAACAGTAAATATGCCAAATTGCGAGAAATTGTTTTTTTTTACATCATGACCAAGATCGGTTAGTTTACTAATAACATGGCTAATTTGTACCTTTCTGGCACAAATAATGGTTCTTTGTAATGTGACTGACCTCAGGACTGACAGATTTTAAAATCACAATGCGTGACTAGCCATAGGAATGATCTCTTATCCATTAACCAATCAGATGCAAACAACAAATAAATATGCAACGGTGTGCAATTAAAAACACATCATTGCTGGGTCATATATTGTTTATTGCTTCAGCTCGTTCCTGCCGCTAGTCGCTCATCATTTTTAAGATAATAATTTCTGTCTCAAATTTCTGCTAAACTTGCAAAAATAAATTAAATTTGTTAAATTATTTTCTCAGAATTCCAGATGTAGTATTGACTGATACAAATGGTACGAATAATGCAAAAGGTGATGTTATAATAAATCAGAAAGCTAAAATTCTACCCATAACAGATTTATTTGCGGATACAAATTTGATTGCACCCGTTCAGGAAACTCATCTTGAAACGACAGATACTGAAGAGAAAGAAGTTTGCGATGAGGAAATGATTTGAGATGGGATTCATTGAAAAATAAAATTATTAATTATTTCATTTTTTTTATTTGTTCATGTGTGCAATTAAGAAGGTTGTTAAATATTGTCACAAAGTTTTTGTCAGATGACAGATTTATTTTAAGTTGTTTTATAATTGTTCCTTAAAAAGTTATATTGTTTACATAATAAATATTAAAATCTAGTCTTGTTGTCATTTCCCATTTACATTCTACGGTCAAGACCACTCAAGATTTCTCCTAGATATAAGAAGAATAAATTACACAATAGAGACCTTCAGGATATCCCTGCTTTAATTCCACATTTATCACAAGCTTCTTTAGTCAATTTTATTTGTGCCAAAAAAATGAAGTTTTCTAAACATTTTCGTTATTGTTGCTATAGTTTACACCATCTCGTCACTGTAATTATCGTGTCGTTGCTCCCACCTATCTGGTCGTTGACACTAATAACTCAAGTTCCTCGTAGTCATTGTCTTATTGTTGGTCCCACTTATTTGGTCCGTAACTCTCTCTCCCGGATAGTTTGAACACCACCAAACCCCAATCCAGTCTATCGATGTCTCGTCGTTATCGTGTTGTTGCTTCTGTTTATCAAGTTATTGACGCCCTTCCCTTGTACTTTAACAGCTAAGTCCAATCCTTAGTAACCCCAATATGGTCACCTAAAACACCCCAACAATAAAAACCCTATGAATAGTCTGTATGTTAAAAGATGGCCCGAAAGGGTTGAAACTATAGTCATAATCTCAACAATTGTACTATACGTGGTAATAACGAAGTAAAAACACTTCTAATTAACCTATTCTAAATATTCTACTTTTAATTACCTGAAAAACTTAACGATGTGTAGCAAGAATACATAAAAACGGTCGCCAAATACTTCAGTGAAGTAAGAACTGACTTACCAAATATTAATTTCAAAACCAAATTTGCTGAGGCTACGACTATATTAAGTTACTGCAGTGCCTTGCACAATAGTATAAGCAAGCGTCCTGCTTTGATTTCTATTATTCAACTCTACATGTCATTAGGGTATATCAAGTCAGATTCTTGGGGTGTGCATTTCTTTACATTGAGAAATTTAGGATGTATTTTGTTGGTTACTACTTACTTTTGTTGTACTATTACAACTATATGGCCATACAGAAATAATTTGACTGTATTCGATAGCTGATAAAGATATGTATGTCCATTGAGTAAATAATAAAAGTATAGGCAAAACCCGACTACTTACGAAAATGTTGCCCTCTCAATTGCTGTGAATTTTTTTCAAACTTCTTGAATTAATTTTAATGAGTTTGGACTATTGTTTAGCCAGGATACAAACTAATGTAAATAAACAAGAGCAGAATTTTATTTTAATGTATTATCAATTGTGTGTGTGTTATATTGCTATTGTGTGTGTGTTGTTAAATCGAGAAAATTTGTAATATCAATAAGATAAAACAGGATAGATATATAGCTATGTATGGATGCATGTGTGGAGTCTTAAATGGATTTTTAGGCAACGCAATATTTGTGTTTATAAATAGATTGTGTTCACTTTACAATGCATTCTTTAGATAAAAGATTTTTACCGACTAGTTTCTAGGTGAATTCCCTAGTTTGTTTACTTTGATTTTATCTAATGGACGTATTTTGTTTTATAAATAAGAACGATATTAAGAGTGATATGTTTTGGTCACACACTATGAACTGTTAGCACAATACGTTTAGTTGAATTTATACGCTGAATCATTATATGTTTAGTTGAATGATTGGTGCCTCGAAAGTGTCTCATTGCAGAGGCAGCGATAATAACAGTAAAAAAACTGAAAAAGAATCGTACAAATTGGTGCAATAATTGGTTTTTGAAACGAAAGTTGACTTGTCATGTCAATCTATTATCAGAATTAAAGTTTGAATCAGAAGACTGGTATATTTAAAGGAAGCAATAAACCCTCTTGAGAGACTTACAACTACTTTGCGATTTATTGCTACAGGAGGTAATCTCGCCTCAAGCAGTAGACCAAATTATTCCGGAAACTTGCTTCTGTACCCATCCTTTTGGAATATTTTATTCTTTTAGTTCGATATATAGATATAACCTTTATTGCCATATAAACAAAATAATGTAAGACATACGAGGACTGCGGTTAAAAGTTCGGGATAGAAGAAGACAAAAACATCTAGAAATAAAATAATACTTTATTGCTTTTCAAATAGTCCCCTTTACACTCTATACATTTTTTCATGCGAATAAACCAATCATCAAAGCATTTTTTCCACTCAGAAGATGGTACACTTGAAATCTCATTTTCTTAGAAACACTGCGGAAGCTAGTGACTTTTGTGGGTTTGATTTCATCTTCAAACGTCCAAACAATTGACTGCTGTTTCGTTTCTGGTTCATAAGCCTGGATCCAACTTTCGGCACCACTAGTAATGTCGTAGATCAAATTTGATCTCCCTGAGTCGAATCGTTTGTTCTTTGCTCCCCCAATCCTACTTATCATATACCCCAAGTACTTAAAACATTTTACAAATTCAATGTTCTCACTATTCATTTCAAACTAATTACTTTTACTGTCTGTCCCTTTTCTTACATCTCATTATTTTCGATTTTCCCACATTCACTTCAAGTCCCATTCTTTCTATATATCTATTTAAGCTTACTATTACCTCTTTCATTTCCTCTCTAGTACGAGCTATACACACAATATCGTTCGCATAGCTTAGCGACCATATCTTCTCGTTTACTAACATCACTCCTCCACCTTGTCCTTTCTCTAAAGTCGATTTTAAATCAGAAAAATATATATTAAATAAGCTTGCAATAACCGAGCATCCCTGTTTCAATCCTTCATGTACATTAAATTACTCTGACACTTCCAACTTCCAACTCCCGCACCATTGAGTACTCATACAACCGTTTGACATTTATCCACACTTTTATTTATTCTAACCTTATTCATCCTCCTCCATAAATATTCTCCCTCTAACTTGTCAAACGCAGATGTTAGCTCCAGGAGAAGAGTCTCCTTTCTTCTCCTAGCTCCTGATTAATAATGTAGTTTAGGGTCACTATATCATACATTGTACTTTTTCCCTTCAAAAACCTGTCTGCGTACTCGACAATATATTTTGTTTCTTTCATCTCTTTTTCCAAACTCCTATTTTGCATATAACCTATACACTCTATTATCGTTATCCCTCTATAACTTTTTACATCCGTCCTATTTCCTCTATTGTACACTGGAATAATTCCTCCCTTTTTCCAATCAATGATGCCTCTCCTTCCCTTTTCATGCACCTTCTTATAGCTTTTACCTCGTCCTCATTTAAGCACATCAACACATCCACATGCACACAATCTGGACCAGATGCTCCCCACACTTTATCCTTTCAATTCGTCTTCCTTAATCTCACTATTTATTTCATTCTACTCATTCAGTTTGCTCCTTGTTATCTTTTCACTCCTTGTTTATTCATATTGAACACATAATGTCATTAATACAGAACCCATTAATATTGAACTCATAATGTCACAATCAGAGATAAGTCCAAAACCATTTTATCATACAGAATTTGTGGAAACTTCATCAGTTTCAAGTTCAACGTCAACTTATCACACTGATTCTGAAAAGGAACGCCTTTTTGAAACCTCATCGCTTTCAAATTCGCATCCAGAGCATCATATCCAAACCGAATTTCAGTCTGAATTTCTAACTGAGCATCATATCCAAACCTCAAGTGTACCTGTTTATCACACTGAATTTGAAGATGAACATCAAACTTCATCTGTTCTAAATTCAAAACCCATGAACAAGAAAATGAACTCACCACTCTTGGAGAAGATTATATAAAATAATTCTTAAGGTTCAATCAATTCCCAAAAATCAAGCTGAAGAAACCGATTTAGAACATGCTACGGATCATGAAAGTGAAGAACATGATACGGAAATGGTGACTACATTTGTCGTTGCAACACATCCTGCTTATAGTCATGACCAATTACTGTCAAAAGACGAACATAATTCAGTTGAACATAATGATCATATTCTAGAAGAAACGAGTGAAGTAAATAATGCTGGTGATAAAAAAACTATAGATAATTCTGACACAAATGATACAGATCACACCACAATTTGAGAAGAACAAACAACTCATTTGGAAAACGATGAAATTTCAACCGAATCACATAATGGACATTCAAATTTGGAAGAACATACTGAAGAACCGACCACACATTTTAAAGTACTGGCATCTATCAATGAACAGACAACAACCAATGCGATCAAGTAAACAATGCGATCACGAAAGAAGAAATATCAACACCGAAAATGGATGTAATACAAATTGTAAGCGAAACTTTTTCAACAAAGCCAAACGAAGCAAAATCGGCAAGTCTTGTTGATGAATCCGCCCGAATGACAACAATGAATCCAATAGAAATAGTAATACGTCCTCTCGAAATACAACTTCTTTCAGTCATTTCTTAAATTCCCTCCGCATTCACAATTTTATCCTGCTAGTTCGTTCCTATATACTCTGTTTCCATCCCTGTATTCATACCATCTTCCTTTCCTACTCTCACATTCCAAACCCCATTAATACTACGCATTCACTCTCCATCCTCCATCTCTATACACTCCTTCAATTTTCCACGTGTCCTTTCCATCCATTATACACGTATATTGTCACGAATATCCATTTACACTCTGACGGCAATAATTTACTTATTTATTTACATTCTCCTTCATCCATCCATGTCTCCACCAGCCCCATAATGCCGAATTCCCTCAAATATAGGAAAAATTCATTATCTAAAATTTTTCCTTTTAACCCTACCACATTTCAACACACACATGAACCTCTTATTTTCCTATTGAGATTATGGTCCAATCCCCCTTCAATTAATCCCTTCTTGCTGCACACAATTTCGATTCCCCATGTCCCTCTCTTTCCATGCTTTGGCCTTATAACCACAATCCTCTTTTCAACCTCCTTCACTCTTTCCTCTCTTCTCCAGAATTCCGCTTGTACATTCACCGAACCTTCCTTTATTAACCTCATGTAACGCATATCGGCATTCCTCCTATCTTCCGAATTTCTTTCCTTTAAATCATGAACTCTGTCCGTTTTTAAATCCCTCAGCATCTTCATTCTTCCTTCCGGCCGCCAACTCTTCTCCAATTCCAGATCCGTTTTACTCTTGACTCATCGCAATCCCACTTTCTATTTAAGAAAATAGAAAATGGAAAATAGACAATTATACATAAAATAAAATAGGCCACAGATTCACCCGACCACTTTAAATGCGCATAAAATTAGTACAAGTGAGCTGGTGTTCACCTCTTTGGCACCAAGCAGTTCGGCAGTATTCTTCCAGCATTCTTCTAGACTGGCAGTGTCCTTCTACCCTTCCCCACGGTTATCCCCATTCGTACAATGCTTTTATTAGATATAACCATTTTAAATATATTCTTTTATTTTACTTATTATTAAAAGATATGGCATTTGGAAATCAAATCATTGAGAATTTTGAAAACAATGTAATTTTAGATTTTTTATTCAGCTATAATTTTTTTATATAGGTTTCTTAACATTTTCACTTTTTTCATGAGATATAAAAATGATTTTTTCATTTAATAATAGGTAGCAGCTTTGCTTTGACTCTGAATGGAGGGATTTTCAAAAAGATTAATTTTAAATATTTTCGTTTACTTCAAAGAAACATGAAAAAGTTTAAAACTTTTAAAGATTTTTGATTAATTATTTTTTAAATTTCTAAAAACCATTTACTTATTAGCCTCAGTTTTACTAAAATAACAAGTCTACCAAGTTTGACTGAAATCGGTTCAATGGTTTTCGAGAAAAAGGATTTCAAAGAAAAACCGTCAAGTACCTTCTTAATTTAAAAGAATTTCTTTAATACTCCTAACAATATTGAGATTTATAATATTGTATAACAATATTGAGATTTATAATCTCAACATTGTTTCCAGATTATAATCTCAATATTAATTTGATTAAATAATTAAAAGTTTTGTTATTGGTATAAATAATAAAATGCGTACCGAATGTACATCATGTTTCTATAACTTAATTTTTATAAATACTTATATTTCATTCTTTCTATCTTGACTACCATTTGAAAGAACATCTGACCCCACAATATATTACATTACTGTACAAGTCTATAGTCGTAAGTGTATCAAATCTAGTATCAAGTCAGGCCCATAGACAGATACACACATGCTTACATTTATTTTATATTTGTTTTGATATAAAATCTCATTGACCAAATAAGTTTCCCATATTTTTAGCACAATTGGATAACTATTAGTCTATTCTAATATATATAAAAATTGAATCATTTTTTAAAAATAATTTTATTAAACACAAAATTGCCAACCTGCCTTATACTATGTTCATTAGCAAAGAAGTAAACCATACATTATGGTATATACAGATAATGAAAAAGATTAAACTGTTAACTATATAACTTTGTGCGTCCGCGGTCAGAGGGCCATTGTGCTAACATCTATCCGTCTGCGCACTTTTCCTAGGCGAAAAATTAACATTGTTTTATATCTCTATTTACTATTTACTGAATGGTATGTCTCAATATAATAAAATCCCTATAGAATTAAAGCTGTCAAATGAAGTAAACAGAGAAATCTATAACAAGTCAACTCTAAATATAAAAATGAGCATATGCAGTTAAACATAACAATTATATTAAATAAATGTTAAATGAAGTGAAACTGAAATCGCATCTCTGGATTTGCTATGTATTAAACAAATTAAAAGTAAATTAAGACCAACTGAATACCAGTTGTTTCTAATTTATTATAAAAATTTATATCAATAGCTCTTATAAAAATAGATACCATAACTTCCATACATTCCGGTAATTGCTCCATAAAACATGTGTAGCGAACATTGAAACAACTTTATTGACACCTTAATTAGGATAACTGAAAATCTGACTTTATTTAGGTTAAATGAAAATTCCAAATCACGTTTTAAAACAGGAACACAGGTTTTTAATTGTTTTAGTCTCGTTCCTCTTTGTGTTGAATTGTTTATTTTTATAGTTCTTCATGTATTTTACCAAAATAGTCACACCTGATTAATACTCTTGTTTATTTTGCATTATCATCACTAACGATAACAAACAATGTCCACAACGACAAGTTTAGGAAGTCCCGCAAATGATTCCGGATCAAACGGCAATAGTAGTAGTACTACAACATCGATGGCTACAAGTAGTGAAAACATTCCGAGAGATTTTAGCAGGTTATCTTTATTCTCAGCTGCTTCGACTACATCCCAAGATGAGCAGTTTCGTTGCGAGAGACATGCTGAAAATAGTTTAATGTGTATGCGTGAATATTTACAAGCTGGAAAATTATGTGATATCGTGTTAATTGCTGGAAATAAACGAATTCCTGCCCATAGGTGAGTTCTTTGTTATATTACTTAAACCACTCTATGAATTACCTAGTTTTAAAGAAATCTATCGCAATTAGAACTAAATTTAATAGGTTTTGGACCAAGTTTTGTATATGACACTGATTTTTACGAACTGCAGACAATATATTAAGCGTTTAGAAACAGCTGAAAGCAGTGCGAGAAACATATAAATAACCGCAAGACAGCAAATAGTTTTTGTGTCTGAATTAATAATTAAACACCTAAAAACTGATTTACTGTATTCATTTCTCAAACTATGAACCTGACAAAGATACTTGGATTTAACGAACAAATGTATATTTTCAATGTTAGTGTTCACATTAAAACACAATATCACTTACTGAGTGCTCCTTATGTCAGTGGTATGCTGCGGAAGTTTTCCCGGTATTAAATAAAGTAATAACCGTTTGAAAATAATTTTATTTTTTTAAAATATTATTTAAAACATCCATAAAATCCGCAACAATTTCTTCTTTTAGTAACTATATTCAAAAACATGTGTAACTTTTTTATGTCTAGGATGAGTTTAGTTTTAAGCATCCTGAAGCAAATTTATATATTATTTATATAGCTACCATATATTTCAAGTTTATTCAACAAGGTTAATTTTCAGATTAGTGTTATCAGCAGCTAGCGATTATTTTGCCGCAATGTTTACTGGTAATATGCGTGAATCTGAACAAACAGAAATTTTACTAGCCGACATCAATCCCGATGTTCTACAAGCTGTAGTGACTTATTGTTATACTGGTACAATTGAAATACGTGAAGATAATGTTGAAACTTTACTATCCACCGCTTGTTTAATGCAATTAGCAAAAGTTACCGAAGCATGTGCCAAATTTCTTGTCAATCAATTGCATCCGAGTAATTGTTTAGGTAACATTTTATTGATACTTTTTATAACCATGTAATTATGTAATATTGATTATTTTAATAATTGTCTTCATTTCAATAATAGATCCAGGTTTCAATTGTACTTACGGGCAGGGATATTTTCTTACTCAAATCGAAAGAATATCTGTTATGTTTTATATTAAGAAAACAGAGGGTTGAAATAGGTGAAAGGTCTTGGTGAAATCATTTTTTTTCTGATATACGGTGGGCATTTTGTTTTCATTTAGAAAGCATTAGCAGTAATCTCTCTTTATAATTGAATTGTTAATTAAATTTGAAAAATTGATATACATTTTGCAAGCTCATTTTTCAAAACATAATTCTGAAATATGCAAAGATATACTATTAACTTTATCGTTTCGCTCTGTTTTGTTTCCAAATTCTTTTTTTAAACACTTTTTCGAACGCAGTGTAGAGCAAATCAGATCTAACTTTTTGAATGTACTCTGTAATTCAAATTTAACAAATCGAAACATGAACAGAGATTATTGAATAAAGCCGAACCACCGAGCGTAGTTCAGATTTAAGTGGCTGTGTTTAACTTAAGACCACAGTATACAAAACAAAATATTAATTTCTGCATCAATTATGTTTGTTGATAATCTAATATTATGTATATGATGTTTGTGATAATATTATGATTGATGTTTGTGTTGTCATCAACAAACTTGTATTTCACCAGTTTAAATACAGATTCATAGTTTCGTTTCGTGAAAATACTCAGTATACATTCAGACTTTTATTCAGTATCCATTTTCCTGATATGTAGAGTTTAATCAAAGCATACTAAAGATGTTTGGTTTTAATTAAACGAATATACATTTTGAATTATATGAATTCTACGTTTCTACAAATTTTGTCAAATAAAAATAACTATTCTGTCCTAATGGCTACATAGGCTATTGGCGTATAACTGTCAAGTTGCGTCGGTTCACAATTTCCCTATATTCCGTATTCTTTCCTATTAACATTCCCTTTAGGCAACTTTCCCTATTTGAAATAAGCCAAACAATTGGACTTTTATTACTGATTTATTTCCATTACTGTTTAATTAAAAATGTATAGCCCAAATTTGATTCCTTTGAGTAGTATATTGTCTATACTCTATACCAATTCTGTTGTTATTAAGAGTTACAATTTGCAACTACTATTTGCGACTTACTATTTCTATTATAATAAAATTAAAAAAAATATAATGACATTATTTTACTAATATTGTGTAGTAGTACTAAATTGTGGGAAAATAATGTGACAAAGATATTAGGGTCTTCAATTGAAGTATTCGATATCAACTTTGTGTACCATAACATATTTTAAGATGATATGTAAATGAGCAAACAGCGTAGCATTTGTTGATTTTCATTACAGCCTACAGTGATTTTCATCACAATATAAGAAATTTTGTATTTTGTGGATAAGATGGTGGATTATCGCCCTTCCGAATTATTAGAATTTTCATACAAAATCTTGTACAAATCTGTTAAGATATTCTGTGTACAGTTCAAATGATTTTTGTTAAATCGCGTAGTTTTACCTGATTGATAAATAAGGCATATTTTTCATATATTTATATACTATAGTAATTTCACGTATTCGTCTAAGGAACCAAGATCCTCATCTAAATATAATAATTATTACAATAGTGCCAAGTACATTATTAATAATACAAAATTGCAGCTTGTGGATAAATAATCAGATAATAAATAAGGAATAAAGCCATTATGTGCGTAACCTTATAATTATCCTTTGTCAGGATCAGTACCATTCTATTTCATCCAACAAAACAATCCCACATATAAAACAGTCTTTTATAAACTGAAAAGATAATACATACATGCGGAATTTTGCAAACACTTTTTAAACAATTAATAATAACGTAAACAAATAACACAAACTAAATATGTAAACGTATTAACCAATAACTAAATAAATGTTAATTTGAATATTAAAATCGTTAAAACTCACTATTAAGAAATAGCTAGACAAACAAACTAATAGTATGAAGTAATAAAAACTAATAGCTAAAAATTGTCAAGTAAAACTTTACGTTTGGGATGTTTCCATCAATTATACCAACGGTACCCCAGCACGAACGGATACCGTTAAATTACAAAATCATTACATTAAAACTGTGTTAAGGGCACTTCCGTCCTGTTTTAACCGTTATTTTTTTTTTTTCATTTAAAACGAATACATATCCAACATAACCATATAGGTATCGCTGAATTTGCCGAATATCAAAACTGCGGCAGTTTGCTTCAAGAGGCAAAAACCTATACGACAAAGAATTTTATGCAGGTGATTCGAAATCAAGAATTCCATCAATTATCTGTTGATCAAATGGTGAATTTGCTCTCTAGTGATGAGTTAAATGTATCATCGGAACAATTAGTCTTTCATGCTTTAATTAGTTGGATACAATTTGATGAACCGAATAGGAGACAGTACATATCAAAATTATTAGCCTACATTAAGTTACCGTTATTGGAACCATCTTTTCTAACTGATCAGGTGGAGCCTATGGTACGTACAAACATTATTATCTAGATAATTTTTCTTCAATCTATTTTTAATACCGTTGAAACGATTTCCTTTTTTTAACACTCAAGTTTTAAAGAAGCTAAGTCTTTGAATACTGAATTTTCATCCGAATTATCAAAATGTATCTCATTAGAGAAAACTCGAATAAAATTTGTGAATTTCTGGCAAGTTGGCTAACAATAAATAAACTATTATTATATAAATTCTTTATTCTATTCTTTTTAAAAAATATTTCATCTATGAAAATTACATGCATATTAAAAAATTATTACAAGAATTTTCTCAAAATAATCAAGTAAATGTTTGAAATTATATTTAGTTTCTCAATCAATTAGAAATATATAAAAGGTTTTCCACCATAGTATTTCTTCTTCAAACAATTTTTTGGCATTGACACGACCTTTTAACCATTATTATCCGATACCTAAATGAAATCCACAGCCCGGCGCTTGCGTAACCGTTAATTGCACACCCAATCCGGATGTAAAAAATATTGTATAAAAACAAATCCATTTAACACATTTTCACTTAAAAAAACTATAATCAAGATTTTACGAAAATTAACACAAATATGATTAATTACACTATTACATCACATAAACTACACATTTTATTGGCATTGCTATTATTATCCGTTGACTAAATTTTTATTTTATTTAGTTATGTTGTTGGAGCTGTCATTTTGTACCTTTAAGTATAAAAGCACAAAACAGAGTGCACCATTGTATTTATGCTTGATAATATATAAATAAATTTTTTTTGGAAATAGTCTTCCTAAAGCACAATGTATGTTGTAATATACTTATTTATAGTCGACCTATTTCTGCAGTGTTGGCTTATCACCGATTATATGTTTTAACGTCGAGCCTCTGCCATCGACGCTGATAGGTAGGGTATCATATCGTCTTTACCAACCTTTATTTATTAACTCGTAAAGAGATTTTTATACGTGCCAACCCGCACACACTGGACCGAAGTTTCACATCTACCCCTATAGATGTGCATGATAAATTAGTTACCTTAATTACCTCCTATAAATACCGACCTCGTTTCGTGTGTTATCTGGATTCGATCAACAACGCAAACCACTGTTTACGCTGGAGATCGAACTCTGGTGGAAGTCATGCATCTTATCCACATCGCTACGGCGTCGGCCACAATGTATGGGAGCTTATAATAATAAATGCGAAAATTTGACTAACGCATGACTTCTTCTTCAACAAGTTTTGGTTTTGAAATGGCATTATCTCTTGAAAAGCGATTTTGGTTCCGCGTCCGCCTTTTTCAATAAATCTTCAATTAGTTATTACATATTTACTGTAATATTTATGTTTGTCCACTAAAAATTTTGATTAACTTTAAATTTACTTTGACATTTCCACAAAGCGAAAACTAATTACTAACGCATGACTTCTTCTTCAAGTTTTGGTTTTGGATTTTTATCTTTCAACCATTATTATTTCAATATGACAACATGGTGATTTTGTTATTGGTTTTGACAACCATAATTTTTCACGATGTCTGAATGGCTCTTGAAAAGCGATTGAAAGGATTTTCTTCCGCGTCCGCTTTTTTCAATAAATCTTCAATTAGTTATTACATATTTAGTGTAATATTTATGTCCACTAAAAATTTTGATTAACTTTAAATTTACTTTGACATTTCCACGAAACGGAAACTAATTACTAACGCATGACTTCTTCAACAAGTTTTGGTTTTGAAATGGCATTATCTCTTGAAAAGCGATTTTTCTTCCGAGTCCGCCTTTTTCAATAAATCTTCAATTAGTTATTACATATTTACTGTAATATGTATATTTGTTCACTAAAAATTTTGATTAACGTTAAATTTATTTTGACATTTCCACAAAACTTTAAATAAATAAATAAAAAATTATATAACAAAGCTTTTACTAACACATAGCATGAAATTTTCCGAATATTGCGTTAATGGTATATTGGAAAAAAACATGCTTTTATAAGTCAAGGATAGTAAATGATCAACACGGCAATCATTAAAGCCGATTATGATATTTCTATTACAACGATTACATTAATATATTGTGCTTTTGTTGATTTTGCCTTAATGGTATATTGGTGAAAATGTATACTTTTATAAGTACAGGACAGAAAATGTTTGGCAGACAATAATTAAAACCGATTATATAATTTTTCGTTTATAGCTATTATATATTATAAAGAGAAATTTTAGCCTCAAGCATCTGAAGAGACCGCAGCACGGCGAAACAAAGTGCTTTGTCATGAGTTAGTAAAATTTTCAACTTTCGCAATTTTTGTTGTATGTTTACAAGATAAGATTTTTTCTTAAGTGAATAAAGCTGTGATTGTTACAGCTGTACATTGTGCTTTAGGAATACTATTTCCAAAAATTTTATCAATTAGGTCGGAGAAAATATAGAATGTCAAAAACTCATAATGGAAGCAATGAAATGGCATTTACTGCCAGAACGTCGAGCACAAATGTTTTCATCACGCACGAGTCCACGCAAGGCGACTTTAGGAAAGATTTTGGTAGTTGGTGGTCAAGATCGGAATAAAGGTGCTACCAGTATTGAAGTCTATGATCCTAGATGCGATACGTGGAGCGTAACACACAATATGAATGGACGTCGTTTGCAGTTTGGAATTGCTTTAATGGGCGACAAGTAAGTTGCGTATTTATATAGATGACATATATTGACATAATGTGACTTTGCTCCTATGAGACTTCATTCTAGTACATTTCTCTTCAGTCGTTGATCTGAAAGTCTTCAATCATTTATGGCAGTGTCTAACGTATATTTTTGTATAACACGATCGAAGAATTTTTGATTTTCTAGAAGAAGCTTTCATGATTCTGTTCATATATGTCAGTATAAACATCTTCATTCGATGTGTGACATCGACGGAATCGTTGGTATACTACGATAACAAATAAATTCTAACACATCCATTCTTTTCCAATACGCTGCGTTCAGTGTCTAGGTTTCTCATAGGAATAACTAATTCTTTTAAAACGACGAATTTAGTTGTTTTTCAAATCCACCGGTCAAGTTTCTAAATCGGATTCTTTTCATTTCTCTCACAACTGCTTTGATGCCATATACAATATACTGCTTTGTCCTGAATAAGTTGCAGCGGCATTGATTTTGTTTCAAAATTCTCCACAACCATCAAACGGCATTTGGTACAATTGAGCCACAGGTCCGATTGCGAGCTTACAGCTCCACATGCCGGAGACGATCAGACATTTCCTGCTCGAACAATCGCATATCGTTTTATACCTTTCTTCCGCCAACAGATTCCTCTTTCCGTTTTCCATAACCTCAATAATATTAAATTTTTCATAGATGTTAAAGAGAAGGGACGAGAGCATAGCCTTGTTAACACCTTTCTGACACTAAATTCTGCGGAATATAGGACCCCTATTTTTTCTATGCCGAGTATCATATTACTTACAAACTGGCTATACTTTATATGCTTCATGCCTGAGGAAGTTCTTGTAATGTTGATTATCACTCTTTAAAGTATATATATACACCACGATTTGCTCAATTGTATAGTGACAGACTTAAAATGCGAATAAATGTCACTGAAAGCGATTATGAAGTAGCAAAAATAAATCTTTTCATTACGTTGGAAATTTTTGAATAGTTAGAAGAATAATGAAAGTAATGTTCAGAATAGTCTAATATATGAGTTCGACCATAGATAGTTTATTTTTCTCGCACAACTTTCAACTACGATTTGTAAAAAAAATTATATTAATGTTTTAGACTTATAGTTGTCGGCGGGCGAGATGGTTTGAAAACATTAAATTCCATGGAATGTCTTGACATCACGACAAATACATGGACACAGCTTACTGCGATGAATACGCATCGACATGGTTTGGGCGTCGCTGTTCTTGGCGGTCCAATTTATGCTGTGGGCGGACATGATGGATGGAGTTATTTAAATACTGTAGAACGGTTTGTATGAAAGTAGAAGATGCTAAATGTAGATAAATTTATTCACTAGTCATTCCAAAAAAACCTCTCGCCACTTTTATATCATGGATTCCCACTACATTCAGTATACAAAAACTCACTTAGTTCACATTAGTATATATTGACATTTTGGTATCAAGTTTTTTATAGCTTAAAAGAAGAATATATTATTTATAAATTATAGTTTTTAATTTCTTTATACTCAGCAAATAAATATTCCAGATTCGATCCAGTCACACGTACATGGAACTATGTGTCTCCAATGCAATCACAACGCTGTTCTGCGGGTGTTGCTGTTCTTAATCAGCGTTTATACGCGGTTGGAGGTCGTGATGGTGCTTCCTGTCTACGCACTGTGGAATGCTTCGATCCGTACACGAATAAATGGCAGGCATGCAGTTCAATGATACGTCGTAGGAGTGGTGTAGGTTTGGCTGTTGTTGGAAGATATTTGTATGCGGTGGGTGGACAAGATGCACCCGCAAATAATCCAGCTGCTTGTCGGTTTGATTGTGTCGAACGTTATGATTCGGGTAATATTTTTTTGCTTATATTTGTTTTTTTGCGTCTGCATTGCGTAATACTACTCTTTTTCGAGATAAACACTTTTATTGTTATTTTTTAATAAACTTTAAATGAACATAAAAATTATATAAGTAATTTGAGAAAACGTATTCTGCAAGATATGAAGAATATAACGATATTGTCTGACGCTTGCGAACCTGAATCAGATGTTAGGAAGCCACAGAATTATCCTACAGAGGAAGCCACAGAATTAGCCTAATATATAAAATTGTAGGAATTAGAGTGTTTAATACAGTTAGTCACTTTTCGTGTGTTACATGACGTAGCCGTAGAATGAGGATGACCTATTTCTTCCAGGAAATTCGGACCAGATCGAGCTCGTTCGAATAGTTGTATCTTTTATAGTCGAAGAAAAGAGTTGTGCTTCACTAAAGAGCGTTTGCAGTGAGCCAAATCGAAATTGTAGCCTCATAAAATCCAAATTGTTCCAAAGAATCTATTTATTCGTTTTATCGAATGTATAGTTATCACAAGTTGGGACAATTTGCACAACCAAACTATCAAAACCATAAATACATATTTATTTTATTTTCACTATACTACGAACTCTTAAAATTTTATCGGCATTAAATGTATTTTAAATTAAATACGTCAAAAATATTTCGTTCTAGTAACGGACTCTTGGTCGATTGTAACCACGCTCTCAAGTAAACGCGATACAGTGGCAGCATGTGCGTTTGGTGATAAACTCGTAGCCGCTGGCGGCTATGATGGTACGCACTATCTGCGCACAATAGATCTCTACGACCCTAACACGAACGAATGGCAATCGTTAAAAGCGATGGTTACAGGTCGCGCGGGCGCATGCGTTATACAATTACCAAATGCAACGGATTATGTGAATCCTGAATAAGAGCTCTGGTAATATGTTGACGGTATTTATAGTCTTCTTTCATTTTATTATTTATTATTAAGGTTTTGTCCAATCAGCCTGTGTGTAAGAACGGATTTTTACAAATAGATTCTATTTACTACAGTAAGTGATATTGCGTTAAACTTACATAGATCAATATAACTTAATTTTCTCATGTGAACTCGCATTTTAATGTTATTTTTGTTTTATTAGTAATAATACTTTAATGAAGTCTGTTAAGTAATTTTGTATAAGTAAAATTATTGTTCCAGTTATTCAAATCTTTTATACTTTTTATAAACATAAATATTGTAGCATAATGTAAGATGGTTTGCCTAAGAAGAGAAGTGGTTTTATAGCAACCGAAAATGTACTTACAATAACTTAAGTAATAAATTAAATTAACTTTGTACCTGTTCTAAAAATTGTCAATTTGGCTTTAAAACAATATATTAGCATTTAATACTGTTAATATTAATAGAATCCTTCAGTGGCGGAACTTGAAATCATATGAACTTGAGATCTTCTCAGGTGAAACTTTCATATACTTATGAGAAAATGTTGTGACACTTGAAGACTAAAAATTTTTATAAAACTTTCATTGTCTCATTGTTTATTTCGTGAAACTATTTCACTAATAAATAATACAATCAGTAAAACTAAGTCTTCATATATGTTTTTAATTCAGCATTGTTCGCAAATTCTTTGGTATTTGATCAAAAATAAAATGTCGATGATAATAATAAAACATCAACCGTGACAAGTTTTTTGTATTTAGTTTATCTTTTACAATATATTAAATTAGAATTTTAGGGTGTCTCTAGAGTTGTGATCATTTCATTTAATAGACTGTTATGAGCATTTCAAATCGTACTATTTTATCAAAATAATTGTATATAGTCAGTGTGATACTTTTACCTTTTTTTCTACTATATTTCTCATTTATAATAAAATAAACGAGTTAAAAATGAATAATAGTTTCTTTTATTTATTTTCCATAGAACATCTGTAAGTCGTACCACGCGAGTACGTGATCGTGTTCCTTGTATAATAGAACTAGAAGTAGGATGAAGTTAATAGTGTAAGTTATAGCGAATTAAAGCTCTTTAAGAACTACATCTTTTGATATATTTGTTATTCATCGAAAATCAGGGGTTTGTGATGAGCAGCAGATTATCAGTAATTGAAAAGAAATTGTCACGAGTTGCTGTTGTTTTTGTCTGTTTTTATAACTTCAGTTAAACAACTTGAGTTAAGGTTACAGAATTACATGGCGGGAAAGAGTAAGAAGAATAGTGAAAGTGTACGAAGTGTCGCGATGTCATTAAGTCCATTAGTGAATATTCTATTAAATGTTGGGACTGCGGTAATTGGTTCCATCAAAGGTGCACCCCTTTGTCCTTAAATGAGGTAAAAGGTCTGTTAAAATTGGGTTCCGGGTGGTCTTGTGCTTCATGTGTGAAGGAATCTAGAAGCGAAGTTGAAGACAACATAGATTTAATAGTTAGAGAACCTAGAACTCATCCCATTAGGCACATGCTTCGTCAGGGGTATCAACAATTTACATGGTCCATGACATCATAGCTAAACTTCTAATGATGGAAAAAGATTATCAGCGTGTTGGAAAAAGCTACAAGAGCAAACCCAAATTAATAAACAATCAGAATTGGAACTAGAAACTTTCAAAGAATAAAGTTTCTGGGAATGAATGTATTTCTCAGTCTGGAGTGTTAGCTGAAGTTGGTGAACGTGGCCATAGAGCTTTCAATTAGTTTTGTATAATGTCGAGGAATCAAACTCGCAGGACTTCTCTGAAAGAATTACTAACGGTGAAAATATTATTAAAGATATATTTGACAAAATGAATATGCGGTTGACTCAGTGTGCCATGACTTTGTGCTGTATAAACTTGCCACACTTTGTGTTAGAGGTCCGTTGAATCTGTGGATTGCATCATATGTGGACAATAGGCAAATGGCCGTAAGCGTAAATGGGTATAAGTCTAAATCTTTTAGTTATCAGCTTGTCGTAGGGCAGAGCTCAGTAATTCGACGCTTGCTATTTTTATTATTTATAAATGATCTACCAAATTCTATTATTAGCAGCTAAGACCGCAAATTCTACTATTAGCGGTCTTATATGCTGACGATGCAACTACCTGCCTGTTCAATTAATGTTCTTGAAAACTAAATTAGATCCGTATATTCTGAGTTTGTGTTCCATCAATCGCGTTGCTATCAATTTGGACAAAACTGTCTCTACACATATATTTTGAAAAGGTGTTCTATTTTCAATTGATAACCTGACTGCCTGTGACACCGTAAAAGTCCTGAAAACTCTTATTGACTCAAAAATGAATTTCGTACCATGCATAGGCGATATCTGTAAGAAACTTGCTAAGATGACATCTGCAATTTTAAACCTAAAAAACGATTTACTTCAAGATGAACTCACCTGCATATTATGCACTAGTCTATCCTCACATTAGTGGTAATATTGCGGTTTGGGGTCAGTCTGTTGAAGTTCAACGTGTGCTTATTAGGCAAAAAAGGATTTTGCGTACAATGTTCAACATACCTTTTAGCGATACTTGCAAAACAACTTTAATTAGTAAACAGTTTCTAACCATAACTGGTACTTATATTTATAGGGTTGGTTTATTTGTGTTTGCGAAAAAAAAAATTTGCAAAAACATTTATTTTTTTAGAAATACGTATAATATACGCAACGCGCTAGATATAGATATTCCCGCACACAGATGTATATTTTTTAATACGCAACGCGTTTTACGATATGAGCGAATTTTTTGAGAGCGTTAGATCTTATAACGCAGTGCACTAGTAATCTGGTTCGTATAATTCTTATGTTTTGTGTATTTATTTCAATTTATTTTTATTTATGTTTTATTTTCTATTAGGCGATATTGTATACTACATGTCACTTTTTCATTTTCACTTTATATATATATATAAAAGGCTATAACAGATCTATCTTTTATATAATTATATACTAGCGGACCCGGCAAACGTTGTTTTGCCCCCCCCGCTCCCCACCGGGTCCCCATTTGCCAACGGCGCGAACAGGACTGCTGTCCGCACTACCGTGGCCTGTCCGCGCTACCGTGACTAGCGAAAGACCCAATAGCTGGGGCTTGCGACCGCGGCTTCGCCGTGACCAGCGACATGGTCTAGTTGCCACGGCTTTGCCTCGGCCAGCGGTATTGTTTCATTGCCACGGCTCTGCCGTGGCCAGCGATATGGTTTCATTTCCGC
>WYDF02009774.1:0-13708 GCA_009867245.2 Adranes taylori
AGAACAAAATACATCCAGCGCCATAATGCTGCCTTAAAAGTGCTATATTTTCATCTGCGACATTCTTACGGTATAGAAAAAGATCCGGTTGCACCCTACGTCGTTAAGGATATTGAGACCGTAGTTGCACATGACGCAGTTAAAATATTTTGGAACTACTGTTTTCCTACAACCCATCAAATAGCCGCAAACAAACTAGATATTGTCTTATTAGATTCCACTAGGCGGGAGATGTTCCTTATAGAATTTTCTAGCCCCTCTGATAAATATATTGAAATTAAGTAACGAGAAAAAGTGGCTAAATATCAGGATTCGCTATGCGAGCTACGGATCCAATATCCACGCCATTCCATGAAATTGGTAGTCCTCATCATTTGAGTCATGGGAGGTGCCAGGTCCTCCGTAATAAACTATATTAAGACCATACCGACTTGCGAGGCCAACGCTGAAGAATTAGCAAGTCAGATGCAAAAGGTCGTAACCCTGTGCACTTTGAGTTTACTTCAATCACACGACCCGACAATCTCGTTTATGACGTCGTCTTTTTAAAGGTGCTGAAGTTGAAATTCCTTGGAGGTGCACGCTACAAAGCGGCAAAATAATAATAATAGTTAAATGACCAAAGTGGTAATCAAGCGGTTTAATATTAAACGGCACAAAAACATAATACTCAAAGCAAAACGGCGCATAGTATAACTGCGGTGCAATTAATTAAAGTGGTGCTTAACTGTGATAGCGGTGCATATAATAAAAAAATGCGGTGATACAATATCGGAATAATACTTTAAATATGAGTAAAATTTATATACTTTAAATATGAGAAGAGTGTGTAGCCTGTACATACAGCGGGGTAATTCTCAATACATATCAAAACGGGAAGACGGTGGTAAGTTCAAGTACACGACTTGAATAATGGGATAGATGCGTAGCTCGGAAAATGATTACTGAGACACGTAACGACGTGAACCACAGACACGTCGCCTAGTGACTATGACTGACTGAATCACAAGCCAGAAGTATACACTATCGGTACGGTATGAAAAGGATAGTGCTATGGAGACACGTAGAAAAGGTTAAAGGAATAATAGAGGTTAAAGGGTTAAAGGAATAGCTAGGGGTTAAAGGAGCAAGTTAAATGAATAGGTAGTAGTGAGAAGTAAAGCTATTCAACGTAGATGCAATTCACATAAACAATGTAAGCTATAAATATTGCTTACCAAAGCGCTTGACTGCAGGTGACGAAAACGCTGGCTGGTGCAGCTGGTATGGCTCGTATGGCTGGCTGTCGACAGACTGGTTCGGGCAGAATGCAAGCAGGAGCTCCCTAGGCCAGACTAGAGCTCGCTGTTGGCTGACTTTGATAAGGCGAAATGAGGATCAGGATCAGAAACGCGTAAAGCGCACTTATTTATAGGCAACACTGCCCATAGAGATACACACATCTGAGTGTAATACGCGAGACCCCACCACCATTAGTATATTCCATGCATGCTCGCTCCGTACGCGCGTCACTTACAACGCTTTATTCAGTGGCATACGGTTTATGCATATTTGCACGCATTTACATTCAGCTAAACGGTATAGAAGTGGTATGCATTCATTTTACGGGTAGTGATATAAGGGTCTGTTATATCTTTCTTATTCGCATACTTAAGTTATGTGACCAAATACCTCCATTTTCATTTACACGGAATTATGCATTTATTTCATAACAGACACCAAATTTTTTTTAACTGTTTAAGAAACGTATTAAAATTGACATACAAATATATAAAAGTACCTGTTAAGAATTTTAAGTTGTTCGCGTTGTCTTCCTCAACATGATTGTCTTAGCGTAATGTTTAGATTTGTCTCCTCATTGGAAATTGGAAAAAAGAAAGAAAAAAATGTTTTATATAATTTTTTTTATAATAATTGAATTTTCTTCAATATTTATTTTTTGAACTGTGGAATTAAAATTCTTTTCTTCTGATATTGAAGATGTATTTTGGAAAAGAACTATAAAAGTCACAAGTTAAATTTAAGTTTTGACGTAACCTCTAAAACTAGCTCTTTAATTAATCTTTTTAATTAGTGACATCCTTGAATATAATTACCTGAATTCTATATTATGATAGAAAATATAATGATCACAATTACTAAACTTGTCCTAACGTTGGAAGTCAAATGTAAATGTAAATAATCTAGACTGTCCAATTACATCCAAATATGAATAAACATACTGTTGAGTTGGATAACGTCATCCAACCATACATGAGTTATACCGAAACTAAATGGCATCAACAAATTAATGAAATAATCTATAAAATTTCTTTAGAATTCTAGGAGGATTACAACATATTAGTCAAGTTTATTGTTCAAAAAGTATTTTATAATTCGTATCCATCAATTCAAAGGATCTATGTTTATTCACCATTTTTTTAACGAGTAAAGCTTCATGAATATAAATTTGTGAATGTTTTGTTTTAAGCAAACATCCAGTATTTTTGAGTTCCCATCTAATGAATCACCATGTTTTTGGTCTAGGACATGTTCAGCTAAGTGCATACCAGAACATTCCGGTCTATTCAATATAATACAATCAGAGTGGTCTTTAAAATGTGTGGAAAAGGAACGAGAAGTCATACGGATATAACTCGTACAACTAAGTTCACATATTCCACTCTTCAGTTTATCAGAAACTGAATCTTTGTTCTTTAATAAATTGACAGGTTTGCCTACATTGAAGACAATATTAATATTATCCCTAAAAGAATCAGCAGTGTTCACAAGGTCAATCTACTGGTCAACCTATAATGTTTTTTTCAAAATCAAATATTGTTTATTAGCCTTGTAGGATAGTCGCTATTCAACCCTTATGTTGAAGTGAAATTAACTTCAAGCATGAAATCTTGTAAAGACATTGGTATAGACATGATGAACAGTGAAAGACTGCCAATTTGTGTGACCATGGAGCATTAGAATTAAAGGGTATCGAAGTGTCACAGTAAGACTTTTTCCTATAAATTTTTGGCGCCAAATTATTTTGGTTATAATTGATAAACAAATTCAAAAAAGAGATATGTACATTTATTCACAGCAAATTCATGAGTATACTCGACCTGTGGATGGTAGTTATTAAACTGCTTCTTGACAAGAAGTAAATCACTCTCTGTACCCTCAATTATAATGAGAGTATCACCAGCATACCTATTTTAGAACACTACTCATACATAACAATTTGAATGAAAACAACTTGTTTTCTAATAGTGAGATGAAAACTTCAGCCAAGAAAAGGCCAAGACAAGAACCCATTAGTAGGCCAGAATTTTGTTTGTAAATTGAATTGATAAATTTAAAATAATTTTGGTCTAAACTGAATCTAAGGAGTGTGATAAAATTGTATTCGTCATCAGACATGAAATTGTCAGAAGTTTATCTAAAATGATGTTAAGGACTACCTCATTAGGCATTGAATGAAATAAATTCACTACATCCGAAGAATCAACAATGTAGGAATCTTTAAAAAACAAAATTTTTAGGTGGGTTACCCATTCTATGGACAATCATGTTGAGGAAGAGAACATGTTATGAAGAGAAGATCATGTTGAGGACAATCATGTTGAGGAAGTCAATTTTAAATCCTTCGGAGATACTTTATTATCCTACAAACAAATATCAAATATGTTTTTTCTTTTAAGATACAAGACGTTAAAATTACCACAATTTTGGCATAAAAGTAGTCATAACTTTAGAAACACCCGGTATAGACTTAGCAAACTTTATATTGGGAAATATCTGAGAATACGTAGAATCGAATTATCAAATAAAAAGTATAGTATTCCATTAAAACAATACATGTCGTGTTCGTCCTGATGTTATAGTACCTGTATAACGAAAATAAATTTAACATATGAAGCTTAAGGCTCTAAACACCACTACTTTGAATTTTGGACTTGGCCACACTATTGGGTCACCTGTATGTGTGTATGTGTTATTGTGTTCCCCGACTTTTTTTATTTTACCTCATTTTCTTGTATCTCTACATTATTTATTCTGCTTATTCAATCTTATTCTCATTTATAATCAATGTCATTATTACAGTGTATATCCAGTATATCAACAATAGACTACATTTTCGGAAAATATTTCTCTGTAGTTTCATCGAACACCATAGTTGATTTGCTGATTGTTTGTTATCATGTCTTACAAAGGTTATTTTAGTATTTATGTCAGCTATGCTCACTAGAATTTTATTTAGAACCACTTTTGAAAAGTCAAAAGATCGTACATACGCCAACCAACACCTCACGTCATTAATTACAGTACAGCTTACATAACATTATTAAGTCTTAGACCAACAATAATATTTATACTAATAAAGACATTAC
Source organism: Adranes taylori (assembly GCA_009867245.2). NCBI lineage: Eukaryota > Metazoa > Arthropoda > Insecta > Coleoptera > Staphylinidae > Adranes > Adranes taylori. The sequence goes on from WYDF02009774.1 coordinate 4,371, forward strand.
TGCTTGATATAGTAAACATTAAAAGGCTTCACTTTAATGTTTGTTTTAGAATTGATGGCATGTGCTTAACATGTAATAATTTTAGTTCATTATCTAGTGGTAATTTTGTCAGTGACAAACACTTCTCCTGCCCGATAATCAAATTTAAATAATTGAATTATTAGAAACTTTCTCAAAATAATTCTACATTCAGCTTCCGTGCAGATGGCTCAATGAACCAAGCACTATATCTAAAGCGATTACCTTCTGAATTTCAATATTCAACCGCTACATTATTCCAATCAAAATAGCGGCTACACCCCCCCCCCCTCAACTCAAAGAAATTTCATTCATTGCTCCCCGGGCCCTTCCACTATCAATTTCCTACAACCAACAACCCACACACTAGCCTTATGCCCTTTACTAAGCTATGAAGAATGATCCAGCAACCTACATGCACGCCCTAATAAGTCTCCTTTTTGTAACACTGTTTTCTTGTAACACATTGTTTGTAACAGTGTTTTCTAATTTAGCGTTTTTTTTATGCTCTGAACGCTATTTGCTTTGCAGCCATTTATTAATTCTTTATCTAACATCCATTGCGCCGATTTGGAATGTTTCTTTGTTCTGCCTCCAAAATGACTTTGTTTCTTCCAGACACGACCGTGTTGATTTTATCAAACTAGTTTCTTTGCATCAAGATCTTCCGGATCTTGAGTTGAAATCAAGATACTTGTATAAAATCATTGCATTACCCTGCTGACAATTTAAATTTGCAATTAGAGATTATGCCAGACCATTGACACTAAGAATATGTAAGTCTTTAAGGATAAGCCTTCTTCAGTTTGAAGCCGTCTTCAACATCGTTAGCTAAATCATACAGTTTTAGCCATGTATCGTAAACTGAACCTATCTGAAATCAAATTGGTCTGACGTTATCAAATCGGTAATAGGCCTTTCAAGTTTCGGAAATAAGTTTAACTTTTAAATCTAGCAGACAATTTTTTAAAATGTTCAATTTTTGTATTGGTGCTGCAAAAAGCATGTGTATTTTCCGCAAAATAATGTCATTCATTGGAGTCCCAATTTCACAATATTCATATGCCAGGAAACGGGCTTTTTTAAGACAACCCAATATTGAAGAAAGCGCATATAAAAGCGTACTGGAATCAGAAGTACTGGAATCAGGAGTAAAACCAGAATTCAAGCTTTAGCCTTTGTACAATCTGGATGACAATCAATTATATTTGTACCATTCTCGTGTTCTTGACCAGGAAAATTTTTAATATTCATCGGTAATTAGATATAGGCAGAATAAAACATTGAATTAATACGTGGAATCACGCAGAGACAGTTCTTGGTTCGGAGCTTTGAAATTATATATTTGACTATGTTTAATTAGAAATTTCCACAGAGCGTTCAGATCATTGAATTTGCAAATTCAGATCATTGAATTTGCAGATGATATCTTGATTATTAGAAGGGCTAACACGTTATAATATCAACAGATCGCTAAAGGAAATCGATAAATTTAAGAGCTAAACAAAAACTTGATTCCAGTACAAAGGGGCATTAAGAGGTTTGATACAAGAGAGTACAATGAAAAGAAACAATTAAGTACCGTGACATCTCGATCGATAAGGCGATATCCTTGGGAGCCATATTATTAAACCAATTCTAATATAAAATATAGCTTATGTCTACTTGGAAAAGAAAGAATCTGTTACAAGTTGGACTTGAACAAAGAAGGAATCTACCAAGCGCTTAATAAATGAGTGGCAAAACAATGGAACGATAAGTAAAGACCCATAGTCAAAACGCCATAAACCCAATATTGAAAAATAAGCTTATGAAGGCGGTGTCAAAAGATGTGAAAGAAGAACTTGAATCAGGAGGAAAACCTGAATATTTGGTACCGCAATACTGATGTCAGATGAGCACTGAATAAGCGAGCCAGCATTAAGAGGTTTAACACCTGACGCACAACAAGCTTTGTTATAAACACCACGTTGGCACCTCCGAGGATATGACACACGCAAAACTAGAGGAGCCAATAGAGCCGCTAATAGACGAGTTCATTGTATAGTGCTGCCTCCAGAAAGGCAGATGATCGCATCAGATACACTGCGTCATGTTTTATTTAAAAACAATCCTAAAATAGAAAACATAAAGAAAAGAAAATATCAAACTAATATTCAAATGTTTTCTTTGAAAATATTTTTATCCAGTCTCTGTTCTTCTTACTTACTTTACTTTTGCTGGCTCTACAGTCCGTTGAGAAATTGACCATTGCTACCACATCATTCCGCTAGTCGTCTCTCGACGCCGCCTTCCTCCTCCAGTTACGGACATCATTTATCTTCCGTGGTCTTCCCATGGACCTTTTGCCTTCTGATTCATTTTGTAACACTTTCGATCCACCCATCCTCTCGACATAATAATGGATGGTTTCTGGTAAAGTGCTTCCAGTTTTTCGTTGATGCGTATTCTCCAACCTTCGGCATCTCTGACCACTCCAATGATTTGCCGCAGGACATTTCGTTTCCAAACTCTTATTGCATTCTCAATTGTGAGCGTCCACGTTTCCGTACCATGTGTGATCACTGACTTTATCATAGTTCTGTAGACTTTGATTTTCAGCATTTTCGATATGAGTGACGATTTCAGTACCTTGAGTTTAAACTTATCAACCTTTTTGAACCCTAAATAATCTGTTACATTTCTCGATGGTATATAGACTAATTTCATGATGCTATTCGACTTGAATCTCGACTTGAAATGAATCTCAACTTTTAACCCTCCGTCTGGAGTACCTGTAGGTTCTCCCTTAGTGACTCTAATCTGATGACCACCATATCTGTCATCTGGGAAGGATAGGTGCTGATATGTTTAATTATAGATGCAACCTTCAGGGTTTATAGGTATTTTTTCAGAACGACTTCTAGCGCTTAATTAAACAAAAGTGTAGAAAGTGAATATCGTTGGTTGAAGCCTCTTCCTATTCCAAAATTCTCTGTTACTTCCCTTATAAACCTAACCGTACTGCACGTTTCCATTATCGTCTTTGTTCTTCACCTTTTTTACACTCATTTTTGTCGTTTCTTTCCCTATGATGCTTTTTACAAGTAAGAATCGTAAAAAGTGTTCCCATTCTAGAGTATCCACAAGAAGATCTAAAACTTTCGCATCATTAGGATTTCCAATATATGTTCAATATGGTTTCCGTCTAAGTCGCAACATAATTGAAAACGGTCTCCCGTGTTCAGCAGAATGTTGGTTGCCAAGTCAGGCGTTACTGAACACAGTTGTGATGCGCTGCCGCAGATGCCTTTGTCCCTGATCTTGACTGTGTAAACTTTGGATTTTACATAACCCCACACAGCACTATCCGTCGGATTTAAATCTGAAGATCATGGAGCCCATTTCTGTCGTTCCGACCGACCGATCTCCTGGGGGAATTTTTCATCTAGGGTGACCTTCCTGCATAGACCATTCTGGTTTTCCAGAAGCCAGCAAATCCAAATCATTTAGTAATTCATGTCCTAAAATTGCCAAGTTTACTGTTAACTGTTCCGCTAAAGAAGAGGGGCATATGATCCGGTCTTTCCACAACCCACACCAAACCATGACGCGATCAACTCTTTGCGCCTTACTGCCGATAAACCAGTGAGGGTTACTGTCGGACCAATACCGAAAATTATATCTGTTCACCTCTCACATATAAATTGGCTTTGTCCGAAAACGTAATTTCATAGAAAAACTCTGGGTCCTCTTCCAACTGAGGCAAAAACCAAGCGACGATCGGCGATGTACGGATGAAACTTGTGTCTTCGCAAGATATTCCATAGTGTAGTATGAGGAAGCTTGTTCGGCGAATTCATATTTTCAGACTTGCTGATACTTTCACCAAAATCCCTTCCACTACCTCTTCTGAAGTGCCCAGTAGGTTTCCAGATCTTTTACCATGGGCCTCACTACTTTATTAGCAGTCGGCTAACTGTTGAGTGCGACATTTAGTATTATTCAGGATGATTAAATTCATTTGCAATTTGTCTTTGGGAGAATCTTTCTCTTTGAGCCAAGGAGGATACTGTTTACCTGCTCCTCAGTTGTCCACATTTTTCACTCCTACAACAAAAACACATAGCAAAATTAGTAAAATCCTATGGTGCGGAACTTTTGGGGCACCTGTAGTTGACATCAACAATTCAAACGGCCATAATCATTTGATTTAAATGACATATCTGGCGTAAATATTTTACATCATTAAGTATTATTGCTAGCACTATAACTTGTTGAACTTTCTTATCAATTGTCGATTACTTAGTTGATTATTGACGCGTAGGTGTCGCAAATGTGTATGGTAATATCACTAATGTTTAGGTAAAACTTTTAATACTTCAAATTCATATTCAATACAAGATCATCATGAGTATTTTATTTTTTGAGTGTTAAATGCTTTAGGTGGTCCCCCCGCCCCCCCTTTACCTTCTGAATTTCAAAATTCAACCGCTAGATTATTCAATTAAAATAGCGGTTACATCCCCCTGCCTGGCAGTCCTATTTGCTTAGTCCTATGGCCGGACCTGTTTATATAACATACTCTTAACTCTGTTAGTTATGTCTTGTTATTAAATATAATACTTAAAAACTATATGTATAATATTATTTAATTTTATTAATGTAAATAAATTTGTATATAAAATACTTATGTTTGTGTGTTTTTTATATATGTATATAAAAATGTATATAGTTTTGTAGTTAGTACATTAAATAATATAAATAAAAAAATAACAAGTGTGGTTTTTATTTTAGGTCACTTCTTAAATTTCTTTCTTACGAAAGCGATTCGGACTCAGAATTTGAATTTGAACGCAAAGCGGCTGCTACGTTGAAGCGTGCCAAAATTCGCAGAAAGCGTAAAGCAAGTATGAGCAAACCAAATAATCATCAAAACAATATCGTGAAACGAAAGCGACGCACGAAAAAGGAAATGGCCGAAGCGTTAGCGGCAACAGGAGGTAAACCATCTAAGAAACCTGTCAAACCACGTATGAAGCGAGGCCTAATGAAACCACCAAAGGTGGAAGGTGAAATGCCATATGAATGTACGCAATGTCATAAGTTCTTTCGCAGCGAGGATGATATGGTATCGCATCAAAAGACATTACATCAAGCCGAATTTAGTGATATTGTTTATAATTACGCTTATGATGCTGTATTTGAGAAGTATACGTGTAATACTTGTGATGTTGAATGTACAAATAAGGAAGATATTGAAAAACACGTCATGATCCATGAACAGAAATATTCATGTGATAAATGTGAGAAAGTCTTTTACCATCCATATTATTTTAGCACGCATGTTTGGGAGCATAAGGATAAAGATGCTGAATTGAATTGTCCTTTATGCGACTACAAAGCTAAATATCGGGAATATATGAGGATTCATATCCATAGAATGCATCTCAACAAATATTTATATACATGCGATCAATGTAATAAGAAATTTGATAGCGTTTTAAGATATAAAGAACACATGGATCATCATGTTAAAGGATCAACTTTTGAATGTGTTGTTTGTTTGAAAAAATTCCCATATTCTCGATCACTATTGAATCATCAAAATCGTTGTCATCGAGTATATATTGAAGGCGTATTATTGCCGAATCAATGTCCAATTTGTAATATGATTTTCAGTAGTAAAGCCAAAGAGAAAGGTTGGTTAGATAAACATATGAAACAGCATGAACCTAAAAACTTACCACATGCTAAAACACATCTATGCGATATTTGTGGTAAAGGTTATGCGCGCAATAATAAATTAGAAGAACATAAAATGGTACATACGGGCGTAAAACCACATAAATGCTCTTATTGCGGTAAAGCATTTAGAAGGCGCGAAGCGCTAACCGCGCATGAACGTATCCATAGTGGTGAAAAGCCATATTCATGTGAATATTGTGGAAAATGTTTTACACAATGGACACATCTTAAAAAGCATACAAGATCGCATACAGGTGAAAGGCCATTTGTATGTCCCGTATGTACGGTGGGCTACAATTCTAAAGCTGCTTTACAGAATCATATGCGAACATGTAGTGCGCCAAAAGTGGAATTTACTACGACTAAAGTTGAGTTTGCTGCTGAAAATCCAATCCAGACAATGTCACAACAGCCTTTGCAATTGTTACAATATAATTAAATTAGGAACTTTTATAACAAATTACAGAAATATTCGTGATTCAAAGGAAGAACGATTTCCTCTTAGTATATACTGACTTCTGCTAAACGGTTGTTTATGGTTTAAAAGTCAGAAAACATACACTTCTTACCATACCCAGTCAAAATGACCTCTTTGTATTTAAAAAAGTTATTGCTTTTATAATTAAACATAGATAATAGTCAATTTGTTACTGAATGAATTAATAAATGAACAACTTCCATAAAATGACGATAACAATTTATTTTTTTACAACTGCAATGAAGACGATTACAAAAAAACACTGCTATATCAGAAAGAAATCCAATCGTGTTAGTGAAGATTTTAATATGTCAACTGTGGATAAAGAAAATAGATCCAGGTTCTTCCTCTATAATCCTACTATATGTCTACAAAGTTTTATAACGAAAACCGCTTATTGACGTTTAGGAAGTTCAAATTGACTTAGTGAGGTAGGGTAGATGCGTATTTCTGGCATAGGTGATAGCATTCAGCAGTACCATCTGCTTTTACATCGCTTTCTATAATGAAAATCAACGCCCCGCTCAGTGAACGCCTTTGGCTAGCAAACCAATTTGATAATGATAAAGAGATCTTATGGAATTAAATGCAGTTATACAAAGTAAACAACGATAAGACAATATATTAGGGTGCAAACTCAACCAAACAATTAGTACTAATTTGCGATAGTTCCTAATGGTTTGGATGAGTTTCCACCCTACTAAATTGTCTCTTTGTTGGTTACTTTGTATAACTACATTAAATTTTATAAGATCTCTTTAGTAATATATAGGCATACAATCATGCGTACGTAAAAGTCATATAAACGATTTTCTACTAGGTTTGCTAGCCGAAGCACTGATCGGTGCGTTGGTTTTCATTAACGAATGCAATGATGCGATGTGAAAGCAGAGGGTACTGATGATGGCTATCACCTATGCCAGAAATTCACATCTATCCTTACCTCGCTTTTTAAGGCAAGTTGAACTTCCTACACGTTAATAAGCAGTTTTCAAAATAATTAACTCATTTATAACAACACTTCTTAAGTAATGCTATCTATGTATTCTTAATTACAAAATTTTAATTTTTTTGAAAAGTTAGTTTTAGAGTAATTGCTAATTGTTTAACGTTTTGTTTCATACATTTCCTGCATTTCATTTGTAGTATCTGGTAAACTAATATCTGAAAGCATATGTAAAAAATATGCAATAAATTTGAGACTTTTATTTTTTGGTCTATGTAAAGAAAAGTTTGAAGCATTTGTGACAGTCTCGCGCGCGAGGTTGTCAATTCTAGCTATGTCACAAAAGGCGCTTTCTTCTATATTACTGTTGAATATAAATATTTCCTCAAATATGAATGTCGGGCGCCAGGTCAATTTACCGTGAGACCGCACGTTCGAACTATTTATTCATCGTTTCACTATCATCACTAGACTTGCTGACGGCATATGCAGCTAAGATGCTTGATGCAGCTAGATGCTTATTACATGAAACAGCGTTCACAATTTACAAAATAAGTCTATTTATTAACATAGGTAACACAAATGAATACAAAGAGACATGTTAATGTCAAACTTAAAATCACATTAATGTCGGTTAGCAAATAAACATAGTGTCACGTTTATTTTCGTAAGAAAGGATCGCGTAAACCCTAAATGGATAGCTAAATTCTACTTCCGCTTAAAGCCCATCCAATCCAACCGGAATCAGAAATCAAGGACGTAGCTCGAATTTATAAATTATTATTTGGGGGTTAAGAAATATGCATACGTAACTATGTCCTATAATTAGATAATAATTATTAGAGTCCTTGCTTGAATAAAGCCAGAAATTTAACCTTACTAAAACAAATCCGGCTCATGAATTACTTAAACGAATTTAAATAAAACACAACAAGCTTTAAACTGTCTATAGGTCTACAAAAAGAATCAACTTACAATGAAACAACTTATTAAACATAGATGGTCATAATCAAGGGGATTTCTAAGTTTTACCAGTTAACAAAACTCGTACTGGTTATAATTGATTTAAATCACATAAAAAATCGGTAGAAATCTATTAATTAGAAAATAATTCACTTTCGATAAAATCTAGTACCAAAATTCAAACGATAAAAATAAACATGAACTCTATTGAATTGTGCATAGTCAAAGGTTATACTTCCGTAAAAAACATAACGGTAATAATTACTTTCGATAAAATTTATTTTTGTTAGTTTTATATTAGATATCCAAAGTAAATGAAAATTAAACCTATTCGGGTTTCTCAATTAAAATGTATAAATAAATAATTCCTAGTCACATTTAAATACATCAGCGATTATTCCTTCACAAATAAATTAACGACTAAAAACGCATACTCTTATCGAACTTTTATACTTTATACTGATAAAATTCTGTACCATTCTGAACTAATCAAAGTTCAGAATGGTACGCAATAAATTTAAACACGAATTCTCAAATAGATAAAAGAATTACAATTAAGCAGTTCATTATTTTATAAAAAGAATTCGTTTTATTTAAATAAAATTAGATAATGTAGTGCTGCAGTGACTTCCAATTCAAAAAATTCCTTATTTACAGAATGCCAATATTAAATTGTGGAAACGTATACTTTCGCTCCTCCCAGAGGACCATTATTCAAGTAATAATACAGTTCTAATAACTAGTTCTAATTTTGACAATCAAAATTAAAATTGTTTATTAGAAATAAAGAGGTTAACATTTTGCATGCTGCTTTCTTGGAAACTATAGAGAAAAAATTTCGTTTATTAAAAACAAAGACACAAAATGAAACCAAAAATTAAATTTAAAGGAGGAAATTAAACATTCGTCAGGTTGGGATGTTTAATTTGACAATCCCTTATTTAGTTTGTTTTTCATAAAAAGTATTTATATAAAAATATTTTCAACTCTAAATTGATAAGATGATAGAGAACAGGTCAACTCAAAATATATTATTGTCAACAATAGGCTTTTAAATTGCTCCTTTTTTTTTTTTTTTTTTTTTTTGTTTTGCGTAGGAAGTGGAGAATCTTCATAGACAAAGGATGCACGATGCAACCAATAGTGTGGGATTCTTACCCACTAAACTCCACTCCCTGTTGGGATATTTATACTTAGGGGGTTGGT
>WYDF02009785.1:0-13708 GCA_009867245.2 Adranes taylori
TCAACGTTGAACGGTTGTTCGACCCTTATAATCGGATTAAAATCGAAGCAGGCATATTATTTTTTCGGGTCCTCTGAAATTAACTTAAGCCAAATTTCATTTCAATGTATGCTTTTGAATAGATTTTTGTATACTTGTGAGAAGAGGTTAGCTCCGAAATCTTTCTCTTGAGTCCACTGTTTTGTTCGAAATTATTCGGTTTCAATAAAATAGTTTGCACCTTATCTTCTGTACACCTTTAAACTGTAGTCACTGCACGCCACTGGTACAAGACCGTTGGTTTTTAATTCTTGCCGGGTCGCAAATATTATCATAAGCGGTATAGGTCTTTTTGTAATATTTCTCAGTTTCAATATGAAACCGTTAGAAAAATTTTGACCTATAACCAAAAACTATTTAAATGATCTAATCGAGTTGTTGAATTATTAAAATCTTAAAAAAGTAATTTATCTGAATCGCTTATTATTAAGTCTTGAATAATTTCTAGCGTTTGATTTAAGTTTCATAGAGCAATTTCACAAATCAATGACAAATATCTTGGACAAACATTAGTTGGGATGAAACAACATAATATTAAATGCTAGGCATTCTTAAAAATTTAATCGCAATCAAACTGAATTTAAAATAACAAAAATCATTAAATAAAAATGTATAGGAAGAACTTTCTTGTATATCTATCTACTTATCTACAGAACTAGATTTCCATATAAGTGCACTGCTCCACCTCACCAAAGCACTTCATATCAAATAGAAAATACATATGTGTATGTACTTGTAGCAATAAAACGGATATATATATATATATATATATATATTTCCCGAATATACATTTAGGGAAAAACCCATCAGTCGAGAATATGGCCTATACGCACGACGGCGCTGGATAGAGAGACCCGAAATTAAATTTTATCCGGCAGTAGACGCCCGGAGAGAAAGAGAAGCCGAAGCAAGGAGCGAAATATATCTATGGACGTAGAGACATAACAAATAAAACGCAAACGAGATTTCATAACGTTTCAAGCTGAAATCGATATCTGAAAACGAGTTATGTATATATCTATATCTTCTATTTCGCTTTTACTTATGCAATTTTCGACATGGAAAAGCAACTGTTTTATATGTATTATATCGAATATTCAGCTCAATAAAACTAGTGTAACATATATTCAAACAAATTAAATTTCATTTCATTTCACTCCTCTTTATTTAAATTTGACATCTCTCTTCCTATATTATAGGTGTATTTGATATGACTTACAAATCATTTCTAAAACTCTAGAGAAATTGCTTATTGCAAAAGTTATCTAAATTACCCCTCTATTATTACACAAAGTAGAATGGATGTTATATACAATGATGCATCATAACCTAGCTACATATATGCATATGAAATTGAGGAGTGGTTTAGCTCCCACCAACTTATCGCTCCAGAATTATGGTAACACCCGCACTCAGGGAAATGTTAGGGCGATTATTAATCTAGGCCACGCCTAACTGTCATAACAGGCTTCGTGGCTGGCCCTCGTCGTATATATTGAATATAATTCATAAGTTGCATGCAGCATAGCAGTAGAAGCAAAGGAGAATCATAACGTCGTTTCGTGCGTTGAACTATAGGGTCCCCCTCTTAGCTGTACTATGTATGACGTGCAGTTATATCTATCCCCTCTAGAATTCATAACTCATTTAATATAATATCGGCCTATGTCGTGCGGGCTTGCTATATTTGAAGCCTTCCTGTTGGTTAGCGTTATGCTGCGTCATCATACATAAATATAAAAGCCAAGTCATATATAATATCATCTTCGTTCCTTTTATATGCATCTTCTTTCACTTTTGCTTTATTCATATTTATATTAAGTGAAAAGATTTTTAAACGTAAATTATGCATTCTACTATATCAATACAAGATACTTGATATCAGGGTTTCCGTCTACAACAAAAGCAAAAATCAATATAATTTAGGTTCCACTCTCGGATCGTGATATATCAGTTCGTTCCATAAAGATACCATTATTAAAACGGACCTTACGTTCTAACCAACTTCACGTTACTAAAATAACTTTCATTAATTGTCATACATGTCATTACAGTTCATTCAAACCTTTTTCAATTTGTTGGTTAAGGTTTTTTAAGTGTCAAAATTTTAAATAATCCTTTAGTTTTAAAAAATATGTAATCACAACAAAATTATACCTATTGATCATGAAAATATTTTCTTTTCGATATAATTTTTTATATACTAATTTCAAAATTGAGATACAATTTATTTCTTTCTTTCTTCATTATAATTAACATACAAATGGTTTTTTTCTTCTAAAGCTCAAAAAACGTTGAATATGTAAGACTTGAAGTCAAGTATGAAAATTTCTATAAAAAATTTAAATATAATTTTTAATGAAATATATAGGATTCATGTTTTTTCTATTTCACCTTGGTACGTCTCTTGTATTCCCATCAATGCACTCAGTTTACGCGTATTTCAAAAAGGGGTCCATAAGGAACAATTTACCACAAAAAATAATGTTTCAAAAAAATTTCTTGCTCAAAATTTTAAAACAATGCTGCATTTTTCAATGTCCACACGTATGGATGTTCAAGAATTACTCTTAACCTATTGGACCGATTTGGATGGAATTTGGCACTGGTGCACACAACTGTTCCACAAAAGTGTTTTTTTTTTCACAAGAAAATCAGTTTTTAAAGTAGGGTGCTGAAATTTTGCGCGTATTATGCGACCTATGAAAAAGTCGCATGTCTCTGCCTTGTACAAAACGCGACGTAGCCACGTTCAAAATTAAAAAAACTTTTCAATATATCTCAAAAGTTATAAAAGATAGAACGTTGAAATAAACTTTATTATACAGGCTGCCTAAAACCCCTTCGATTTTTTCCAAAATCACAATTCAACATGTATACAGGGCGTTTTTTTTTTTGGAAAATTTTGCGGTCCATTTTCTCCATAACTTTCGCTGTAATTTTTTTAATTTTTTGTATCGAAATTTCCTTTAATATGATAGCGAATAAGTGAGTATAAAAAATTGCACACGCAAACTTAGAAGTACTTTAACCTTCAAAAAAATTGTACTACCTAATCTCGGTTCCTATGAAAGTTGGAAAAATGAAACTTGGGGAACTTGGGGAACACTAAAGAACCTCTATTGTACCAATATGAGCAACTGAATATACTGAACCAGTTTTGAGAAATACATTGTTTTTCAAAAAACTTTTTAGTATATTTTTATACATTTTGATAGCTCTTCTAATTCGATTTAAAATGATGTTCCACATGAAGCGTCTAGCTCTTAGGGTTTTAAAGAAATTACCGATCATAATTTAAATGCCTGCAGCCTTTAAAATTTAACAAACTTTTCGATATATCTCAGGAACTACTATAAATGATAGGACACTGGAATAAACTTTATTGTATAAACTACCAAAAGCTTATTCGATTTTTTTGAAACATATTTTCTAAAATTACAATCTAACATATATATATATATATATATACAGGTTTTTTTTTTGTTTTGTAAACTTTCCAATCCATTTTCAGGAAAACGGCTATAGCACTACAATAAATATCTCCAGGGCCGTTTTGTTGTTTTGGCGCCCCTTTTGTGTTAGCGCCCTGATGCGTAGCATAACTTGCGTACGTTCCTCCGGCCCTATATATCCCGGCTCCTATGAAAGTTGAAAAATAACACTTGGGGAACATGTATAAGACCAAGGGACCTCAATTTTGCACAAAGCGCACACGGAGAAAATGAATTCAAAAGTGACAACAGCCCAAGGCAATCTAAGAATTCACAAGCCCAAGGCAATCTGACGTGCTTTGCACCCAAGCCTGCCCTTTTAGTAATTAGCCGAGAAGAGAGTTAAGAGCAGTTGTAGGCCGCGGAAGACAGCCCCGTATTTGCCTACGGCGCAAAGCTGTCCGCGCCGTACGCATATACGGGGGCCGGGTGTTCCATGCGTAGGCGATTTATAGGTTAGACTAATTTTGTTTAGTTTACCCTAAACAACTATTTTGCTAATTTGATTTAATTGAAGAGATACAAGGTGACAATAAAAACTAAGTCACTTATCGTTTGATGCAAGATATAATAAAAAAACGTATGACTTTCCAGTATATGAAGTCCACGAACTTTAAAGGTTAAAATTACCTTTGTAACATCTTCAGCTTGACAATGATAGGAGTGGTCCTATCTATATATATGTTGCTATCGATACATGTTGCATAACACAACATAGTAGTATTAAACTTTTGGAGCTTTGGAGTACTGTGTTTCATTATGTAACGTCAGCGTCAAACACTTAGACTTTCAGTTAGTTTTTATTTTACGTGCAATAAAACGAATACGTAATTAAATATTATATAATTTCCAAAAGTTTCTTTCACCAATTTTTAAATTTATGAACGAAATTATAAAATTTCAAAAAATACATACAGAAGACCTGTAAATTCAAATATTTTCATTCATCAACGCTCAAATCAACAACGCAGTAAATAAATACTATCCTGGCAACTGTTTGATCATTTATGTATCTGGCCCTATTAGAGAACGATACAGTATTTATTTGAATCGAAATCATCATTGCATTGCATCCAACACGGTATGCAGGTCGGTGCAATATGAAAAATCGATACGATATGCCAGTGGTCGATGCGGTAAATCCCATCCGCTTATCACTGTAGAAGATGCTATCTCATGCGTAGTTTCTACTGGAACCAAAATGAACAATAAACTATGCAGCTGCATAATTTTGGCTGTGTAATTGCATATTTTCTTACTGCTTCCAAGAATGCAGTATGCTAGCAGATTCGAAGTTGAAACTTTTTCAATTTATTACTAAGTTCTATGAACTATCGAAAAAGAAATGACGAAAAAAACAAATTTAAAAAAAATTATTCATAAGCTCGATGTTTTACAGGTTCCAAATGGAAAAAAATTCTTTTCAAATGACATTCAAATAGAAAGAGGCATCCAAACCGATATGGAGACAAACTGACAGGAACAAACAAAATCCGGACCTGAGTTGATTGGAACAATTTATCTGTGATTTGTCCAATCTCGCAGATTAATGCCCTTCTTAAAAACTGAAAATCCAAGGATATATTGTAACAGATAGATCGGTCTAAATGATTTGTGTTGCTATAAACAGATGTATTGGTGATAAATATCGGATTTTGGGTCATTGCACAATTCTATTCACTCCTCAAAAATTCCATTCACTCCCCGAAAACGCCTTCCCCAGAAATTATTCCCTGTTTGCCGATATCCAACTACGCGAATCGTTTTCTATCAATGTGAAAAGAACGCAGTAAACTTCTCTATATGTGTGATACATAACCCAGGAATTGCCACTTCCAAAATTTCTAAACTCTCATGGATTACGGAATTTTTCTGCAACCATCCTCCACCCTTCTTGAATCGATGTACACTAGAGTAATTGCTATGGAATTTTTGTTAACCACCATGTTCTAAAAACAAGTAGTAAAACTATTTTGAAGTGCACCTTTTTAATCTTTTTAAAGTGAAGAGCACCTTTTTAAGGTCGTACAACATTATTCAAATAAATAGCGTGAAAAGGAACCCCATATTTTTTTTTTAGCTGAACTCACATTCCCTCCCACCTTGAAATGTACATAGCTACAAATCAAATTGTAATAATAGGATCCACTGCATATGTGATCAGTCCAGCTCAAAATTAATGCATGGGAGTAATCAATCCTCCAACTTTCTTTTAAAAGGAACAAATGAACGCTTACAGGATATAAATAAACTCTTTTACCTCTTTGCAAATGCAATTTTTCTCACATGAATTTATGTAAAATCAGAAAATATTATTCTCCCCGTACTATAACCATTTAAACTACTCCAATCCGCTATAAAATTAGTAATGCATTAGCAACAATTAACTATTCCTTCTCACTTAAACATATTTTACTCTAATATTTAGTTTACTATCTTAGATACTCATATTTTTTATTTATTGTTTCAGGTGACCTAAGCGGTTCGTCCGATGAAGATGAATCATCACCACGACCAGCGACTGAAGCAGAGCTGCCTGGTGGAGGTGAAGCTGGTGCTCCATTAATGATGTGCCCACGATGTCAGGAACAATTCACGGACACGCACGAATACCTCACGCACAAGGAAGAGTGCGCATTAAAAGCGAAAAAACATGAAGAACCCGCCCATTCAGATCTTGAAGATATGGTTGTATCGGAAGATGATGATGATGACGACGACGATGTCGATGCATTAGAAGATGGTGAGAAAAATTTGGAAAGAATTCGACGTCATAGACAAGATGCTGCGAACAATAATAACAATAATCAAGACGATGAAGATGAATCGCCTATTGATTTAGCCTCTGGCGGTGCGCGTTTAGGCTTTCAATTTCCTTTAGCACCCCAAGCGACAGCACCTGGTGGACACGTAACACTTGAAGCTCTTCAAAACACAAAAGTAGCTGTGGCACAATTTGCTGCCACTGCAATGGCTAATCAGGAAAATAATGAAGCTGCAATACAAGAACTAGCAGTATTACAATCAACACTGTTCACACTACAACACCAACAAGTGTTACAGATGCAGTTGATCAGCCAACTACAGCAACAATTATCTATCAACAAAACTAGCAGTTCCGCTGGTTCTATTACAAACGAGAATGAGGATGAAAGCGAGCCGCCAATATCTGATACGCCACCGCCTTTAGATGTAACCGTAAGCGTAAAAGAAGAAGAGCCAGACAAAATAGAACAAACTGATTCTGATCATGATCAAGATAAGCAGCTGCCAGCATTCGCTCAAAGCATACCAGAATCGTATAAAACATCTGTATCTGATGTACCATCTTCAATTTCTGCAGCAACAAATCCCTTACAACAATCGCTGACATCTATATCCTCTTCACTTGCGTCGAGCATAATAACTCATAATAACGATCCACCTTCTTTAGACGCGCCAAATACTTTAGAAATGCTCCAGAAACGTGCTCAAGAAGTACTAGATAATGCCAGCCAAGGTCTTCTAGCCACTAACCTCGCTGATGAATTAGCATTTAGGAAAAGCAAAGGTGCAATGTCACCCTACGACTCAAAAGGCCGCAACGAACCATTCTTTAAACATCGTTGTCGTTATTGCGGAAAAGTATTCGGTTCTGATAGTGCTTTACAAATACATATCCGATCACATACAGGAGAAAGACCATTTAAGTGCAATGTGTGTGGTAGTAGGTTCACAACCAAAGGCAATTTAAAAGTACATTTTCAAAGACATAGCTCTAAATTCCCGCATATAAAAATGAATCCTAATCCAGTACCCGAACATTTAGATAAGTACCATCCACCGCTTTTAGCTCAATTAGGACCACAAGCTCTATCACCAGGTGCACCAGGTGGACCCCCACATATTCCACCATTTCCTCCACCTCCAATGCCACCCGGTTTCCCACCAATTTATAGACCACCTAGTTCTATAATTCCTCCAGATCTACTTAGCGCAACAAGACTGCAACCTTTACCTCAAAGACCAGATAATCCGCCCAGATTGTTTCCACCGCATCCATTTACTATGAAACGAGAAGAACAAGAAATGCCTGAAAATTTAAGTAAACCACCTCCTCGAATACCATCACCTCCGATTAAAGAAGCGACAGAAAATAAATCACTTGAAGAAGAAAAAACTGAAGACAATATCGATGTTGCTAGATTAACACCTAAACGCGAATTAGAAACCGAAACGGAACCGGTAGAACAAGAACAAGAAAGGTTTCCTTCGCCAGTAGCATTTGATGAAAGTAGCATGATTAGCAGCAATGACGACAGATCAGTTTCTGCTGAGCAGCTTCAAGAAGAACCGGAAAATTTATCAAATAAAAGCAGTTCTGTGACGTTACCCCTAAGTATATCAACCGCACAAAAGTTGCAAGCGAATTTTGCATTTTGCAACCAAGTGGGATCACCACCAAGCAGTACATCTTCAGGCAGTTTAGGGCAATTTCCGACGAACACACCATCATTTCCAGAAGTTTCCAGAGATCCAGTATTCTATGCGAATTTATTACCTAGGCCAGGTAGCAATGATAACTCTTGGGAAAGTCTTATAGAGATAACAAAAACTTCGGAAACGAGTAAACTCCAACAACTGGTTGACAATATTGAACACAAGCTTTCTGATCCTAATCAGTGCGTTATATGTAATAGAATATTATCCTGTAAAAGTGCTTTACAGATGCATTACAGAACACATACAGGTGAGCGACCGTTTAGATGCAAAATTTGTGGGCGTGCTTTTACGACTAAAGGAAACTTAAAAACGCATATGGGTGTTCATAGAGCAAAACCGCCTATGCGTGTATTGCATCAATGTCCCGTGTGTCACAAAAAGTTTACTAATGCTTTAGTACTACAACAACATATCAGATTACATACTGGAGAGCCTACAGACCTAACACCAGAACAAATACAGGCTGCCGAAGTAAAAGATTTCCCTTCGCCAGGTAGCTTTCCGCATCTTCCTAATTCAATGCATCCATTTTTGAGTCATGGCTTTCCAGTACCAGGGTTATCACCGCTTGCAGGAGGTTTTCCTCTAAATATGAAATTGGATTTTGATAAATATGAAAGCGAGTTTAACCTCGACGATGATGATGAATTTGATGAAGATATGCTTAGTAATTCAGAACATAATTTATCGTTTTCAACTTCACCTGGAGCTGAGCAAAATAGTATTAATCAATTAGTTAGTTCACATTTGACTGGTCAATCAAGATTAAGTTATTCAAATGAAGATCTCACCGGACACAATCGAAGAAGTACATCACCTTTACAAAATGGCGATAAATCTCCATCACGTTCTGCTGTAACGAGTCCGGGAAGTTTTGAAATTAGGTCATCGCCCAATCAAATGTCAACACCCGTCCAGGTTGTATGTGCAAATTCCGACAAAGATGTTATTAATAATCGATTATTTATTATTATAGATTCCAAGACCACCATCATCTCACAGAGTTGCAAGTCCATCTCCATCTGAATCGAACTCATTAGGTGCATTGGATCTAACGCCTAAATCCAGTCAAAATCAACAGCAAACAATTATACCGCCAATCACTTCCAGTCCGGGACCAACTCAAAACAATTCACCATTGGTTACGACGCCACCACTAAATCTTCCGCAATCATCACTATTTACATCATTTGGCTTACAACATCCGCCACTGATATCATCAGCTTTAAGCTCACTGACATCATCAGTATTAACTTCAACAGCATTTAGTCCATTACGGTTAGCCGTAGGACCTGGAGGTAAATCAAACTTTATCTTTTGTTCATTTTATGATTTATTAATATTAGTACTAAAATATTAGCCTTAAGATAAGTCTATGGAGCATTGATTTATATTTTCATGGAATCCATTGCGAGTAGCTATAAGACCTAGAGCATCAAAAGCTTCATGAGCTATCCATGCAACTTTTATTTAAAGTTCTGGAACACAAACAGGTTCTACTAAAGGTTTGGGTTCTACTGGAACACGGCGTAAAAGTTTCGGCGTAAAAGCTGCTATCCTCATGATGAAGAATGAAGCGATGTTTTCAGCTGCTTTTTCTGATTTCATGAATGACTTTTGGCAAACATCATGTTATAAAACATTCAGTGTTAATTGTATTTCGCTTCTGTAAATAATGGTTGCGACAATTAACTACAACCGAAGAAACAATCATTAGCGTGGAAGTATTGAAGCTTGGAAGTGTAAGAAACATTTAAAACAAGACTTCAAAATATAAGAAGTACTTTTGCTGATGAGTATGTCTGTATGTTTGGGAGTGTGTCGATTTTGTTTTAGTACGTAAAGTATATGATTGTTGTCTTGAAGGCTTTTATCTTGAGTTTCCATTTTGTGAAGGAGATGGTTTTTGTTTTAGGTGGTTTTGTATTTTAGTTGCGGCATGTTTTGGCTTTTTGGTATGTGCTAAAATAGCCTTGTCATCAGCGAAAAGTGCTAGCTCTGTATCGTATGCTTTTGAGATATCATTTATAAAATGTTTATAAGGAATAAGGTTAGGGAAAACAAGCTTCCTTGCGGTACACCTGATGGGATTGGGAATTCTTTGGAAAGATCGTTTTGTATTTTTGCCTTATACGATCTGTCATGAAGGTATGAGTTTATTAGGTTGATTAAGTATTGTGGCATATTGTTTTGTATGAGTTTGAGGGCAAGGAGCCAGTGGCTGAGTTTAATCTTAGCAGAATAATTTTACCTAAGTTGGAGATGAAGCTGATCGGCCGGTAGTTAGAGGGACTTTTCAGGTCTTTGTTGGGTTTAGATATGGGAATTTTTATTCTAGGAGCGAGGAAAGTAGTGTAATTTTAGATAGGATATTACTATGTATTCGAGCGAATCTATTGCTTTCATAGGAAGGTCTTTTATTGTTGTATTGTAGATTTCGTCCTCTCCGGGTGTTTTGTTTTTATTTCTTGGTCTTTTGATGATTCTGTGTATTTCATAGGTGGTTATGAGTATATCAGTTGTTGTTGTAATTTGTTTTGTTTGCCAACGACCCTTTTTATTCTTCATATTGTAAACTTCCTTATATATATTTCCTATTATATTAGCTTTGCTGTGTCCTCAGTATGTTTGTTGTAGGATTGGTTATAGGTGGGATATTGTTTTGAGCGTGTTTATTTTTGCAATTAAGTGATTTTGCAATTTTAAAAATTTTCTTGCTGCTTATTGTTGCTAATCTCATGTAATTTTCCCAGTTTTTGCTATTGGTGTATTCTATTTCTTGTCTTATATTTTCTTGCAGGTTGCGAATTTCACTCAGACTGTTTTGTTGGAAATTTCGCCTGTTTTGGATCCTGAGGTTGTTTTTGCATTTGATTAGATCTAGAGTTTTAGGTATGCTCGAATTTTGTATGGTTCATGGGTGTGTATGTGGTTGCCTGTTAGTGCATTTTTTGATTGAGTGTGTAAATGTAGCAATTTCATTATCAATTTCTTCTGGTGCCTCGGATGAAGATAGGGTTACTAGTTGTGAGCTTAACATTTTTTGGAATAAGGTCCACTTTGTTTTTTGGTGTGCCTAATGGTTTGTTTATGTGGGAAATTAAGATATAATGTGATATTTTGATGGGGATATGGTCTGAGGGTAGTCGGTTGAACGCACGTGGTTCGCGGATATTTACATTTTTTTGTAAAAATAAGATCTAGAGTGGAGGGGTTATATCTATTGTTTGGATAGTATGTGCGTGTATTTTTCGGATAGTGTGGACTTGTAGTGTCGAGATTTGAAGATAGTCTAGGAGTTTTGTCCCTCTTCTGTTTCCACCTAAGCAGTACCAGTTTTTGCTTTTTGCGTTTAGGTCACCCATTATGAATAGGTTTTTGCCTCATTTTCAAGTGTTTCTTGGCCTTTTTGGGGAATATAGTCGCCACGGTTCGAATAACTGTTTGCTAGTAGGATGTTGTTTATTTTATGCCATTCATGGTGGAGTAGGTTAAATACTGTATGGGATGTGTTTTATGTATGTAAGAAGTCCTCCGCTATTCTTACTTTTTGGGGAATATTATCGCAACAGTATCAGGTTTTGTTGCCTAGTTTGGTTTCTTGAATGAAAAGGATATCTACGGACATTTCTTGAATAAACGATATTAGTTATGGATTTTTTGAAGAATACTATTGACGTTCTATGGTGTGATATGAAGTTTTCTATTGGGTGTATTACACATTGGAAGAGTAATAATTTGGGACTTCCTAAAAAACTAGGATTGTTATAATTTATCGCCATTTGTAGCTTGCGGTTTGAAGTTTAATTCTCGGAGATAGCATGTCTTTCATATTACACATAGGATTTAGTGTGTGGAGTTCTGGCATCAGCTCTGTCAGTGTTGATGTTAATTCGTTAATATTATTGTTTTTTGTCTGGTTTGTATTTGTAGTGTCTGTTTTTAGTTATTTGGCCAAAAGTAGGTTCATCGAGAAGTGGTTTTGAATTGCTGTTTTTTGTATACCGTTTCTTGTGTCCCAACTACACCTCCACACGATTGAGAACAGAAACGACTATAAATGTCGACTAACGTAGCGGGAACCGAAGGTGCGCCGGTATAAGCAAAACTCCTAATCCCTAGACTAGCTCAGGGCACTCTATTTTCTTGGGGAATAGAAATCGTCAACAAAGGCGGACGAACCAAGCAGTATGGTAAACGGGATTAGAATCAGGAAAGCAACGGGGAACCACCTAATTACAGCTCCCTAGTACAAATGATGATGGTTGACAAATACAACGGCCCCGATTACGGGCGTTCCATTCAATGAGTACGAAAAATCTCCCGGTCAACCAAAATCAAGGTAGAAAACACACATAAAATAGCTACTTTTAATGTAAGGAGTATGTACGAGGCAGGCAAAATAAATAACAGCATCAAGGAAATGAAACGGCTAAACATAAGCATACTAGGAATCAGTGAAATGAGATGGCCTTACTCTGGAAAAACTACAATTGACAATCATACCGTATATTATTCAGGCAAAGAAGAATCACAGCACAGAAATGGCGCAGCAGTAATTCTTACAAATGAAATAGCTGTTAACAATGTAATATTTTTCTCGAACAGAGTAATGATGGTACAAATAGAAGCAAATAAAGTAAAAATGAACATCATACAAGTGTATGCTCCTACAAAGATATTACTGAGATCAAGAACAGGTCATATCTCTAACAAAAAGCCACGAAATGACAATTGTCATGGGAGACATAAATGCGAAAATAGGAAGAGGAAAAGAAGAAATGATAGTTGGTGAATTTGGATTGGGCGTCAGAAATGATGCAGGAGATCGACAAGTAAGATTTTGTTCGGAAAAAGACCTGATTATAGCTAGTACCTTCTTTAACTTAACAAAACGTCGACTATACATATGGAATCTCCAGCTCATTCACAGGAACGGATAATGAGAAACCAAATAGATTTTATATGCATAAATAGAAGATACAGAAACGCAATATTAGCGGCGCAGACATATCCTGGAGCAGACGTACCGTCCGACCATAACATACTGGTGGCAAAGGTAGGCTCCGTTTCAAAAAGATAGGAAAAGCGGTAACCCAGATTATTAGAAGAGACCGCGAAAAGAAAAAAAAATGCTTAAGTGCGTGAAAAAACAAGGACAGAGTTAGAATAAAGAATGAATTTTCTGAATGAAAAGGAAAAACGAAAAGGAGACTCCAGAACAAATGTGGAATAACTGCAAAGAAATACTACAGGATGTTCAAAATACCAACCTAACTTCGAAAAAGAAGAAAGCAAAACAATCATGGATGACAATAGAAATCCTAATACTAATGGAGGAAAGAGGAAAGAATAAAGCATAAAAACAATAATATAAGCAAATACAGAAAGATTCATAGAGAAGATAGACAAAAAATTAGAGAAGGAATAGCACAATAGCATAAACAAGAGTGTCAGGAAATAGAACATTTCAATAATAAATTTGACTTATCTCACCTGCATAAAAAGTTAAAAGTTAAAAGTTAAAAGGGGTACAAGAAAATCCAGACACCCAAACTTCTTAGAAGACCGCTCTGAAATCCAACTCCGCCTATGGGAAAAACCTATTCCACTAAAGGAAGAGGTAACGTACCTGGGCATAACTTTCAGCAGAACTTTCAGTTGGAAAAATGATCTAGACTCCACCTTAGCCA
>WYDF02009796.1:0-13707 GCA_009867245.2 Adranes taylori
TGATTACCAGTATGCATCAAAATGTTATCAAAAGGTATTAAATAATCTGAATTTGGATTGATGTCTGATAACCGGAAATTGCCGTTTACCCAATCAAATGTTTTATCGCGCTATTTTACTGTAAAGTCGAGTACACTTGAGATTTTTTCATAGCTATGCACACAAGATAATTGACATAAAAAATAGTTTTGATAGTAATTCGTCAAGTACTGAATCATGTTAAACCATAAAATGCACTTTCATTTAATACAAATAAAATTAATTAATGATTAAATATTTATAATCATGCAGGAATTATTGATATGAAAATCTTATCAGTATGTTTTCTTATTAGTCAGTCTTCTACTTCAAAGAAAATCTTCAGTTGGCAAAAGTATGTACATTTTATCATAATTACAGAAGCTTGTTTAGTCATTTTTATTTCTTTATCTTTAACAATATTTACAGAGTGAAACATGTACCTGCATTCGTACAAATCAATGCTTTCGTCAATAATTACTTACGTCTCGCTAATACAATAGTTATGTAATTAGTATTTATAGAAGATTACTTCCTATGTATAGAAACGTTCTTTCCCAATTATGATGAAGATCACTTCGGGCTTTAAAAGAAAAGATATAAATTCCAAAATGGAGACTTCAAACAATCAGTACTGATATTTTTATTACAAAAATAAATAAGCAAATTTTAAAATCTATTAGTGATATAACCCAAACACCAATACAACGTCGGTACATTAATTTCAAATGAACTACTACCATCTTAATGGGTACCTCATTTGAAGCCTCATTATCAAGAAATGAAGGGGTCCTACTCTTTTTTCAAATACGAAGCGAATCATTATTTATGAGGAGTTCGTCGTCATTTTTAAAAGAGGAGTTCCTCTTTTTTTTTTAAAAAGGAGTTCCTCAAAAAAAATCCCCATTTTTTTCAAAAGATGAACGGATGAAGCGATTTATTATTTTAAGAGTTTACTCCTTGTCGGCAATGTAGGTGTACAACGTAACAACATCGAGAGGAGGGAACTTGTTTTGAATGATGTAACAGCTGTCGTGAAGTGATTTCTTATTTATGAGATATTTCATTTCTCCAGGCCTAATCATGATGAAATGAAGGAGTCAAATGCCAAATGAAGCCTTTTACTGTTTGTGAAGAGTTACTCTTTTTTCATATGAACTGGTTCATTATTTGTAACAATTTACTCGTGGATGATGATGTTTATGTAAAAAGTTTCCACAAGGACATGCTTTTCACGTTGAATAAATAATCTGTAGAATCGCTAGAGGAAACATTCATTGAATCGCTTCCTTTCACGACAAGTGTAAGCAGTCAGCAATCAAACAAAGAGGAAACGACTAAGCAATTGATATCACACCACATAGCACTAAATACTCAATGAGTAGGTTCTATTTCGTCTCATCTCATCTAAGTTACCTCTTTTAAGATCTCTTGAATAATGATGAATTACTCCCTCATTTTCATTTTATAACAAAATAGTACTAGCAAGATGCGCCTCCAGAAGAATCCAGCTTCAAAACAAGGACAAGCAGGTGAAGAAGAGTGCTAAGGCTGAAGAGCGCAGGAAATGGATTTCAGAATTGATCGAGAAGGCAGTCAAAGCGACAGGCGCTGGAGACATGAAGAGACTATACGATGTGACGAGAACTCTCTCCAAGAAGGAAGTAGTTCGTAGAAGACCGGTGAAAAAAAAACAAGGAGATCTCCTCACCAACGACGAAGCACAACTCGCAAGGTGGCGCAAATACTTCATGGAGGTACACAATAGAGAAAGAGAGTAAGAGGTTGAACAATAACTTGAAAAAGAGGAAGAAATTGTACAGAATAGAGAAGGAGTAGAAAATGTAACTAACTCGGACCCATCCTCCAAGGAGGAGATCAAGGCAGCGATCAAGCAGCTGAAAACTGGAAAGATTCCTGGAGCAGATAATATTTCACCAGAGCTCCTGTCAACTGACCCAGACACCGCCACTAATCTTCTGTATCCTCTCTTCAAGAAGATTTGGAACAAAGAAAACTTGTCACAGGAATGGACAGAGGAACTCCTCATCAAATTACCCAAGAAAGGTGACACCACTAGCTGTCATAATTGGAGAGGAATCACTCTACGATCAATTCCAAGAAAAGTGTTAACGCGGGTGATACTCAACAGAATCAAAGTACAAGTGGAATTGCAAATAAGGAAGGAGCAAGCAGGGTTTAGAAGTCATCGTTTTTGTACCGACCAAATTAACAGGCGTCGTATTATTATCCAACATGTCAAATGAGGCTGGTTAAATGAATTTATCACTAAGCTTCATTTTCTGTTCGGAGATTTTGAAAAGGCCTTCGAATCCCTTAAAAGAGGCAGTATGTGGAAAACCTTGCAGAAATACGGAATACCGGAGAAGATAACAAATGTAATTAAAGAAATATACAACAACTACACATGCCATATCATCCAAGAGAGGAAAATCACGGAACTATTCGCAGTCAAGTCACGAGTTCGCTAAGAATGTATTCTGTCCCCAACAATCTTTCTGTTGGTTTTGGATGAGGTGATAACGAAAGTCACGGAGGAAAAAAGTGGGGCAGAAGGATTGAAGGATTGGAGGATTTAGACTTTGCAAATGATATCTGCGTACTCTCACAGAACCAGCTTTATATGGAAACGAAATTGCAAGACCTCGAGTGCGAAACCAAGATGGTAGGTCTGAAAGAAAACTCTTCCAGGGGAAAGATTATGAAGATAAACATAAGAGATGTAAGAACACTGAGAGTGAACCATGAGAACATCGAAAATGTAGAAGAGTTCACATACCTTGGGAGCAGAGTGCCACATGATGGTGGTGCACTTGCAGATGTCAGAGCAAAAGTCCGAAAGCCAAATGGAGCCTTCATCCAGCTGCATCCACTCTGTAGGACAAGAGAAATTTCCACAACGACCAAACTCCGAATACAGAACCAATATGAAAGTAGTGCTATTATACGGTTGTGGGACTTGAAGGTCACCACCAAAATCACCAGTAGCTTGCAGGTCTTCCTGAATATATACCTCAGAAAATACTCCGAATCTTCTGGCCAAATGTGATATCTAAAGAAGAGCTTTGGAACCAAACGAGATAATCCATCTCCATAAAAATCAAAAGAAAACATGGAGTTGGATTGGCCATATCCTCCGAAAAAACCAGGATACAGTGGAGAGTCAAGTCTTCTGAAATCCGCAAGCAAGGAAAAACTTTTGCATAGCTGAAGGTCCTCGCTAGAAATAGAGTGTGCTGGAGAAAATTCGTCGAAACCCTATGCTCTGGATAAGAGCGAAAGGAATTGAGTAAGGAAGTAAGTAATTACTGATCACTAGTGGCATCTGTTAAAAACTTTTTCCCCATTAATAACCAAGCCATGGGTTTGAAGCTTGCAACGTCCCATCGCATTGTACATGTTATTCAAGGTATATCCTCTAACCAAAGACAAATCAGACGAAGAAATCGAAATATTTTACACCAATTTAGAGACTACAATGTCACTCATAATGAAGGGAGAAATAACAACGATCCTTGGAGATTGCAATGCCAAGGTTGAAACTGGAACTGAAGGTGACACCACCGATCATTTTGGGCTCGGTGTAAGAAATAGCAAAAGTGATCGTCTACACATGGAAATTGCCAGCTGATAGGGATTATCAAGTGATTCGCAACGAATTTGATTTCACCCACATTGCGTAAATTTGTAAAGCCCGCTCTAGAACATGCCCTGGCGCCGATGTTTCCAATGATCACAACCCGGTCATGGTAGATATGAAAATGTGGCCGCTTTGCCACAAAATAAGACGCATCGACGTAAAGTCTAGATATTGCTGAAACGAGGAGAAATGTAAGCCAACCACTGGAAAAGAGGATGGAAATGGTCTCTGCGATGGTCTTGAAGGAGGCACTCACTGATACACAAGAAATCGACATTGGATATACAAGCAAAGAAAAAGAAACAAGCATGGATGACTAAGGAGATCGTACAGCTTATGTCTGAGAGAAGAAAGTACAAAACCACAGATCCCAGGAAATTCAAAGAACTGAACAAGGAGATCCGACAAATATGCAAGGAAACGAAGGAATGGTGGCTGGCGGATGAATGTAAAGAGATTGAAAGTCTCTAAGGTAAACAGGGCTTGTTGAATGTGCACAAAAAATATACGAGAAATGACAGGAAATCAGCATAGATTCTAAAGCGGGATATTGAGAGGACCCAACAATGAGATATTGGTCGACGTCGAGGACAAGTTAAAAAGTTGAGCAAAATATGCACAAGAGCTTTTTAGTGACGAGCGTCCAGGAACCCACAAGTCTCAGATCTCAGTGAAGCAATTCCCTACATCTCAACGAAGGAAATTGTGAGACCCATCAAATTAGAAAAGAAAGGTAAAGCCGTCCGTTCCAGATAGGATCCATACGGAGATCCTTAAATTAATAGTAGAGAAGAAGAGCCCTGGGCTTAAGCTCTTATAGAGTCGGCAAAATACCTGCAGACTTTCTCACCTCCATCGTTGTTACTCTGGCGAAGAAAATCAAAGCCACAAATTATGATTACTATAGGATGATAAGCCTAATGCCTCACGTTCTGAAAACCTTCCTGCGTATCACACACACACTGGAATAAATAAAAAGTGCGAACAACAAATTGATACAACTCAGTTCGGCTTTAGAAAAGACTTGGGAACTCGCAACGCACTCTTTTCACTTTATGTACTCAAACAGAGATGCAGAAAATGCGTTTGACTGTGTGGTGCATCGAAAGGTGCTCGACAAGGTTGCGTTCTATCTTCCCTTCTGTTCAATCTTTATTCTGAAACTAGATTCAGTGAACTTGAGGGTATAAAGTTGAACGGTAAGAGAATCAGCAACCTCCACTACGCAGACGAAACCGTGATAATAGCTCACAACCTCATACCAGCTGTTTTATATATAAATGTAAACCCGTCAAACAAGTACATACATTTCTACATCTGGAAGCTGTTGTGTATCAAGTCTAAAATCGACATCAAGTCTAGAATCGAGCAGGTTCGTAGTACTTTCACCTAGTTGAAAAACCTTTTCACCGCAGACGACCTAAGTTTTCAGCTTCGTGTGCGATTATTGCGCTCTTACATTTTTCCTGATCTACTCTATAAATGCGAAAGCTGGACATTCAACGAGGGACTCCTCAATATGATGAATAAATCTGTAGAGCTGATGAGAATTGTCAAGGAAAGGAAATTGCAATACATCGGGCACATCAAGCATAGTGATAAATATGAGATCCTCCGACTGATAATCGAAGGGAAACTTCAGGACAAAGGATCAATAGGACATCAGAATTCACGACTGAGTAATCTGAGGAGATGGTTCGGATTTCGGACGAACATTTACAGAGATCAGTTTCTCAAAGCGCCAAAGTAACTAATTGTATCGCCAGCCTCCGCTGGGAAACGACGCTACAAGAAGAAGTGATATAACCATTTATCACTCAAAAATAAATATCCTGCATTTTGAATTAATTAGATACTTATAGAAACAATGTACAAGTGTACCGGGTTTTAGTAGTTTTTTGTAAGCGGAAGGGTATCATCACTCACAAATGCGCATGGAATTTCACACAAACAACCTCAACAAATCGTCATTCATATTTCATGAAATCTTTTATTTCAGTTATATCTTTCCAGCACTAGAACCAATATAGAATTCACATGTGTACCATCTTGGTTGGCAAATACGTGGGTAACAACCACAAGCTGATTGATGACAAGGTTAATAACCACGTTGATAGGGTATGGGCCCCTTAAAAAAAGCCTAAAGTTTTGTAACACATAGAAAAATCATCAACCTCATTCGAGAAATTTCTACTATAAAAACTTCTTATTGCTTATTTATAATGAATGTGTCACACATAATTTCCACATGCAGTATGACATCATTATGTTTTGTGATTTAAATGTGCTTAAGAAATAGTTGAAAATGAAATGACCAAGAATATTGAAACCCACCTGAGATCTGGTAAGTTCCTAGAAATAGATCAGTAGAAGTAGATAGACATGTCACGTTTTGTTTATTCAATTTGTATATGGTAATTTGTATCTTAAAAAATATATTGCTACAAATGGTATCCATACATACATATTTATACTGATTTCTATGAATGAGAAAGACGCTGCCATATGTAAAAGTTATTGAACTATAAACATAAAATATTTCCGATAAATAAAAATTCGTTAGAAATTGGACTATTAGGGTTTATTGAAAATAGATTACATATGTCGACGTTTCGATTTTAAAAATTGAAGATCATCATCAGGAGTTTGCAAGTTTCCTCCTGAGATCACATCATTTTTATTTCAGGAGAGTGACACAATCTACTTCACAGATCGATTGAATCCCATGAAAAAAAACCCATGTGTTTTCGAAAGAACCCCACGTTTTCTCCATGACACTCAATCCTTCCTCAGATAAAAATATTTGTTTTCATGAGAGGAGCCTAATTCTACTCCATTTATGAATTGAATCTCACATAAACCCCATGTGTTTTCGAAAAAACCCGTAATGTTTTCGTGAAATTCAACCATTCCTCAGTTTCACTATTTTTTTCAGATGTGTGACATTCTCAAATCACACCATTTTTATCTTTCATATACCATATAGATATGTTAAACCGGTGTTTGGATGTTTTGACATTTTCTTCTATTTCAACTTAGTACGTCTCTTGTATTGAAATTACTGCAATCCGTTAATACGCAATTCAAATGGGGGGAGGCATAAGGAGGAGGGGAATAATTTTTCAATTAAAAAGTTTTTTCTAAAAAAAATTTCTTGATCAAAAAAAAATAAAAGAAAGGTCAATCTTTCGGTGTCTGTTTGTATGTACGTATTATGCATTATACTGATTAATACTTAAGCGATTAAGCGACTTTAAATACTCGCATGTCATAGCACCGGAGTAATTTGACATTGAAAAAAAAGTGAACTACTCTAAATATCTCGATTCCTATGAAAGATGGAAAAATGAAACTTGGGGAACGTATGGAAAACCAGGGAGCCTCAATTTTGCCAGTGTGATCAACTGAATATACTTGATCGATTTTGAGCAATAAAATTTGAGCAATTTTTTCAAACACTTTTTAGTAACACACTCTATATTTTCTTATATTTTGGTAGCCCTTATGATTTGCTTTACAATGATAATCACATATGATGGGTCTAGCCCTTATCATTTCAAAGATATGACCTTCAATAACTTAAAATTTTGCAACTTGTCGCCATGGCAACCGACATTCAACAATAATATTATATACATGCAAGGCATATGCAAAGTTACAGGAAAAATTATTTGACGTTGTATGAGACATATAAACTGTTCTCGCAATTGAATAAAAGTTGTTATTAGTGGCGGGTACAAATTATAATTTATGGAGTATCTCGAAATGATTATTTTATTGAGAAATTCAGTTTTAAAATTAGAAGACTGAAATTTCGCTCGCCTATAGTATATTGTATTATGCGTCGAATGAAAGTAATGCCATCCCCGCAAGTGGTATAGAATGCCACGTTGCCATATTTAAAGTTTTGTAAGCTTTTTGATATATTTCAGGAACTATAAAAGGTAGGAAGGACAGACACTTGAATAAACTTTATTCTATAGGCCACCAATTTTATTTGATTATTTTTTTCTAAAATTACAAACTAAGATATATACAGGGTGTTTTAGTTTTGTAAACTTTGCGATCGATTTACTTGAGATCGGCTATTGTTCTACATTAAATATCTCGGTTCCTTTGAAAGTTGAAAAATAAAACTGGAGGAACAGTGTAAGACTCATCGACCTCAATTTTACGCAAAGCGGATACGAAGAAAAAGTGACTCAAAAGCGGTAGTGGGGACAAATGAAGTAAAGAACGGCAGCAGACCGCGCCAAAGCGTGCAAATTCCAGACTACTCTTTTAGAAATTAGCCGAAAAGAGTCAAGAGGGATCGTAGGCCATGCCAAACCGAACAGCGCAGCTGGCGTGCCGTAAGCAAATACGGGGAAAATCTGACTCAAGAGCGGCCGTAGGCAAATATGGGGACCAAGGATTCATGGGTAGGCGTGAGTTCATGAGTTAAATTAATGTTATTTAGTTTACCATAAACACCATTGTGGTAATTGAATTTAATAGACGACTTAGAAGGTGACAGTCCAAACTAAAAGGTTCAACTTTTGTTTTATGCAAGATGTAACAAAACGTAGGGCTTCGGACTTGTAGTATATGAAAGATGGGATGGCGATCACGTCCACGAATTTGTTTATTCAGGAAAGTGGCATACTCTACTCCATTGATGGATTGAATCTCAAGAATAAACTCCAGGTGTTGTCGAAAGAACTCCA
The DNA here is from genome assembly GCA_009867245.2 of Adranes taylori. NCBI lineage: Eukaryota > Metazoa > Arthropoda > Insecta > Coleoptera > Staphylinidae > Adranes > Adranes taylori. The sequence continues at coordinate 8,386 of WYDF02009796.1, forward strand.
TTTTATTTCGTGAAGTTCAAGCCTTCCTCAAATAACATCATTTTTTTTTAATTCAGGAGACTGACACATTCAACTTCCTAGATGGGTTGAATCTTATGAAAACTCTATGTGAATTCGAAAGAAGCCCATGGTTCTTCGTGAAATTCAATCCTTAGAGTAGAGTGACGCATTCCACGCTATAAATGGATTGAATCTCTGAAAAACGCCAGGTGTTGGCGACAGAACCGCATGTTTATTCGCAGAATCCAATCCTTCCTCAGATCACACCATTTATTTTGTTCAGGAGAGTGACACATTCTACTTGATAGGTGGATTGTATCTCAATTAGTGAGTTATGGATAGTTTAGTGAGTGAGATTTAGTAGATTAACATTGGAATTACAAAGTAAGGATTAGGCAGCCAGGTGTTCGTGGTTAACCCGAACAGCGAGAGCCTGGTGAAGTGAAAGTGCGAACTAATAGACAGATATTAATAGCGTAATTGTTCGAATAACTATGTATTATGTGAAGTGACTTGAAATCGTTTAATTTCGTATAAAAGAAAATAAAAAAGTAAGTGTTTATAACTTGCTTTAAATAATTTCATTTAAATAAAAAGAAAAAAGTTAAGATATAATACAAAAATCTATAACTAAGCATAAAAAGTTGTTTATGTATTATAAATTATAACGGATTGATTTAAAAACTATTAAGGTTACCAGAAATATATACTAGTAGACTAGAATCTGTATACTACTAATTTGTATACTAGAACCCATGTGATTTCGAAAGAACCCCTCGATTTTTCGTAAAATTCAATCCTTCCTCAAGTCAAACTATTTTTTTTTTGTTTACAAGTAACACGTTCTACTTATATGAATTGAATCTTATGAACACCACCTGTGAATTTGAAAGAACCCGATGGTTCTTCGTGAAATTCAATCCTTCCTCAGATAACACTAGTAATTTTTTAGGAGAGTGACACACTATACAGAAGGATTCAATCCAGCGAAAAAAAACCAGGTGTTTTCGACAGAACCTTATGTTTTTGCGCAAAATCCAATCCTTCCACAGATTACACCATTTTGTTTTGGTTAAGAGTGACACATTTTATTCCATAGCTAAATTGAATCTCATGAAAAAGAAACCATGAGATTTCGAACGAACACCGCGGTTTTTCGTAATTAATCCTTCCTCAGATAACACTATTTGTTCTCCAGGAGAATGACATGGATTGAATCTCATGAAAAACCACATGTATTTTCAAAAGAAGCCGATATCTTTCATGAATCTCATGAAAAACGCCACGTGCATTCGAAAGAACCCCACGTGTTTTCGTGAAATATAATCCTTCGTCAGATAACACTATTTTTTCAGGAAGGTGACACCACATTCTACTCCATAGATGGATTGAATCTGACGAAAAACTCCCAGGTGTTTTCGTACGAACCCCATGCTTTTTCGTAAAATCCAATCTTTCCCCAGATCACACCATTGTTTTGCTTTAAGTTGATAGAGTCTGGCAAGAAAAATACAGCCTGACCTGGATAGTTTCTTATAAAAGGACCCACTCAATACATCCAGCACTACCTAGACGCATTTTGGGTCTTGTAATAGTTGTATTCGAGTGAGCAAATTCACACGTTACGACTAACATCATTCTCCTTGAATTTATTGAGGTTTTGAATCTGATTCGTACTGAAGTAAGCGCCAGCACCAATTCGCTTATTTTATTTATATAAATTTAAATTAAAACAATCAGTAAGAAGTAAGAATTTTTATAAACATCAGGTCAGATCAGAATTTTTACAAACATAGACATTACATTATTATTTCCTGCTGAATCTTTCGTTCCATTTTCACTCACTTCTTATTCATTTCACTCACTCGCATCAGTATTTTATAAACCCTTTCCTATCCATGCGAAAAGGAAGGTTAACGTCAGAGAAAGGTCAATCGCCAGGCTCAGAAAATCAACGGAAATGAATAGTTAGACCAGAGAGGTCCATCAAGGTGCGATGCCCGCGTACACTACGCATGCTGGTAGATGCACCTACGCCATCCACGTCACCAAAATAAGAAAAAGAATCAACATCACCCCTCGGTTCGCCCATTCCATGCACGCTCCAGGTGATTACCACCCACTCCAGGCAAAGGATAGTTGTAATAATAGAAATTGCTACACAATTTAAGCGCTAAGGACTTTAATGCATAGATGTCATAAAAGTTAAATGTCTAGAAAAATATGTTTCAATCAAATATCGTATTAAATTAATAAGATCCTACTGTACAGATTCGCAGTAGCCAAGCACTAAGAGGAAATAGTGCTAAATAGATGGATAGTCATAACTACTTCGAGTCCAGCCACGTTTATAGCTAATTAGGTTTCATTTCGCGTATTCCGCTGAGAATACATGTGCAGCGGTATAACCACCGAAAAGATAAATAAACTCAAACTGTTAATTAGCCATGAGCATCTCAGGATGTATTAGTTCGACTTTTGACTCATAGAACGCTCCAATCTTTTCAGAAATCTCTCGAATTCAAAGTAGAACAGAAATATACAGTTAACTGGTTAGAGGAAGATTTACCATGTCTCACTTGAGTCTTTGGAAGCAGGGATAACCCCTTCCTTTTTTTTGACGGTTCTCAGTCCAGTTTTTTCTTCGCAATGATATATAAGACGATGCGCGACATTAAAATTGCAACGACATTATTTTTGAAAGGGAATGAATCTCACTCCGTCACTACGTCACGCAGTTTATTCAAGTCGCTAACAAATCGTTTAGAAAATAATTCAATAGTGCTCCGCCTGAATAATGAAAGGATGTAAGCATTAAATATTTTATTTTGACTATTGAAACTGAATAAATTCAATATACTATTGCAATCAATTAATTAACAAATATTCAAGTAAATAACTTGAATTTTTTCCATAACGTGCTAACAAACTAATTCGTTGTTTCATGTTAACAAAGATCATAAATGTGTATGTTCTAATTGAAATTTAAATTGTATCGTTGGCAAATAAATATATATGTTCGCACAATAAATAATTATCGTACCATTCATTATTATCTATTTAGTGAACTAATAGATTGAATTATTCCTCTTATGTTACTGGGGAGATTTTATATTTATTTTCATATCAGTGGAAAGTTTAATTCTATTCATGTCAATATTTATTTCAATAGAATAAATTTGAATCAATATTTCTTTTACTCAACTTGTTCATTTGTTGACCCCCAAAATCATTATTGTTAGAGTAAGAAATAATTCATTTGTGAAATAAATTATTTAAACAAACCAGTGATTTTATTATTAAAAGCCAGGGACCGGACTTGCTTCTCTAAATCTGCTTCATAGTATTAAATAGACAAGCGTCTTTTATTATTTTTTTTAGTAAGGTTAAATGAAAACAGCGAATGAATGTAAATAAATATTTAAGTGTCATTTTATTTCATCATAACTACGCCCTCCTCAGTTGAAATAAAACATTTCTTGCTCTACCATCGAAAGTTTAAAGTATTTTGTGATCCCTTAAAAGAATTGAGAGTTTCCACAACAACTAGCGTTTGCGGAAACTAGCCTAATTCCATGTCATGTCCTTTTTAAACGCGACACTATAACTCATGAGGGTCGTCACTGCGGTCTATTCCGCTACTATTTCGACGACAGCGATTAAAACCCTCGTACACGCACCACTTCCATCTTCGTCAAAAATCACATCATATCTTCAACTATTTAGCTCGCACCATCAACGACTTATTTGATATCTTCGTCATGCTAACACACGGGAACAACCTACAGTATCTCATTAACCATCCATCATTCAACCATTTAATTCTACCGAGTCCTGGAGAGTTCAGAGATAAGTCACGATCCAAATAGAAGAACAAATAATAACAGAATCTAATTATCTTTAGTTCGCTATTTGTTAGGTGCTATTGTTGCTAATGGAATATACTCATGGAATCATCCACACAAATTTTAAGATGTAAATAGAACCGTCACTTTGTCAGTCAATTAAAAAGCGCAAATCGAGGTAGATTGATCTGGCTCGCCGCTTGCTATTATTATTTAGTGTGTGATATTGATAAGTTGGCTGAGCACCGTTCACTGTTACGCTATGATATACCGCATAACTGCTGCTCGTTTCTGCTGGTGCGTTGTTTCTACTGTATGCGTGGGAAAGCCGCTAGAGTGGAGTTGTGTGTTATGTCGACACAGATGGTAGGGATAATACCGAGATTTGTATGGAATTGTGTGAGGACACGCGACACGTAATAGAATGTCGAGTGGATGGATTCACACGGTTCGTACCGCGGAGTAAAACTTGCGCGAGCAACTTCACACGACCCGTGCCGCGGAGTAAAACTTGCTCGACGAACTCATGCCTGTAAAAGTGATGTCTTTACCTCGTGTCTTTAAACGATGGGCTCATGTCTTTAAGCATATAAAATCAGTTCCTTTGCGAACTCAAAGACAGCCATTTGTGGTTCACGGTGTTACGTGACTTAGTGATAATTTCCTTTTCTACATTATACCCTACCGAGTGTATACTTCTGGCTTGTGGTTCACAGCAGTCATAATCGCTTAACGATGAGTAGCATCTGTGGTTCACGGTGTTACACGTATACGGTACTTTGCTGGGATCTGTACCTTCTCCGTTATTCATATTGTGTGCTTGAAAATTAACCCGCGCCCTCCCGCTGAATTATTGATACCTTGTACACGCTTTCCATATTTTCGCTATTTTATTATTTTATCACCGAACTTTCGTATTGCTTAATATGCACCGCTATTGATTATTCTTATGCTTTTGCACTATTTTATGTAAACCGCTTAGCAATATTATTTTCTGTTTATTTAACCGCCATTATTACGTCCTCGATTTAATTATTTGTTTATTATTGACATTTAATTGAATATATATTTCTTTCTCTGTTTGTATTGTCCATGAAGAACAATAGACGGTTTTGTTAAAACGTTAATGCTATTACAATGATTAGCATTAAGTTTATTACAGTTGCAAGCCAGGACGAGAATCTCTGGACAACTCAGAAGACTCGAAGCCGCCTGTGCCCTCAGTAGGCCACTGAGGACCGGAGAAACAAGAACATAAGTAAATAGTGTAATTATCTAAAAAACAGTTTAAGTGTAGCGCGTGTTGCGATAAAAAAAAAAAAAGAAACACAAAAACAAAATAATCATAGTGTGCGTTAGCGTGTAGTATAATATAAATTTTAAGCAAGACAATTGTAAACAAACTGAATAGAGTGGCCAACTGTGATAGTTAAATAAGGTGAAAGTATTTCGGGTAAATATCGTGACATTAAATATA
>WYDF02009807.1:0-13707 GCA_009867245.2 Adranes taylori
ATATATTTTTTTCGTACTCTCTATTTGTTATCTTCTACGACCTGAGCAAATGTTTATATATCTCTACATGACATGTAGTCGCGTGCTTCAATAAATATGATTTATGAATAGTATTTACTTGTATACCATATAAATCGCCTACCAATGAATCTCCCGGTCCCCGTACTAGCCTACGGCGCGAACAGCTTCGCAGGTAGTATCGCCTATCCGGTTAGTTTTCTTCTATGGTGTCACGCCCAAAATGGCTTCATAGGATAGCTGTATGACTTGATGCTATCCTGTTGATTTTGTTTAATTTGCTTTTCTAAATTATTCCCCTGAAGGTTTGAATAATCAAAATCCTCTGTAATTGAGTTAAATGGGGCAAACGGACTGATTTGTTCTAAAAAATTTAGGAAACACGTACTTAACAAAATGGCGATATGAACGTACTAAATTCCATTTGATTTTAAGTTTTTTGCTTGGGACTTACGACCTGCGGAATGCCAAGTTGGCCTTATAGTTTTTGATATTAAAAGATGCTGAGAACTATACATCGTTCACTTTTATAATCATGGTTCCTTCTTTCCAGAAAATTGGTGCAATATCTCTCGACCAATCACCGTACGGCTTATCGATAATTTCTACTCCAACAAATTTTCCAGCTAACTTATATCGCTAAAGTGTTTACCCCTCTTCAAAGTTCTCTTACAACTATTTACGCCATCCTGCCAATATTTAGCGGTTATTAGCAGTCATCCAGCTGTCCTAAGAAGCCATGTTGAGCGTAGCACCATAAAAGAAAACTAACCGGAAAAGAGATACTATTTATGGTCGGCTGAGATAGAAGATCGGAATATCAAATGTTTGTGAGTTTTGCAATTAGCTGAAATATGGAGCACTGGTGCAGATATTTTCGTTCTATTTTTATCATTAAATTGTGATTAGACTTTTCTATTTTTAATTATCGTTGTTGGTATCCATCCTCAGTGGGCATTATTCTTTACTTGTTCATTTAAATTTATCGTAGACGACCAGATTTCTTTTTAATTTTGTTTGAAATATTATATTGAATATTAATTTCGATGTTTTGTATATTTAGTGGTATACACCTTCAGTGTCATCACTCTTTACTTGTTTTTTTTTTATTTAGCGTACCTGAGTTTAAGGGCTCATGTTCGCAAATCTCTCTGTCGCCTCATGTCAGATGTATTTTTACTTTTAAAATTATTTTGAACATTATGTTGAATATTTAGAATATTATTTTCCACGTTTTGACTATTACTATGAAAATTTTGAGTATTACTTTGAATATTATTTTGAACATTATGTTGAATATTACTATAGATATTTTGATTACTATTTTAATAATTTTAAATATTTTGAAAATTATGTGGTGATATTAAGAGACCAAATTTTGGCTTAGGAAATATATAGTTCTATTGTGATATTCTCGTTTTAGTAGAATATATGAATTTAATTTAGGGTTTAAAAATGAAGTAATTAAACAAGCATTTTCACTTATAAACTAAATAACACTTAAATATATTTAAAACATAATTTGTACATGATATGTTTTACAATCTAAATCTTAGAATCGTATCTAATATTCAGTATGATATTGAATATCGAATGTCCTTAAAAATAATACACTGTACATAAAACCGCGCCTAATTAAAGGGTCGCTGGAAGTTCAAAATATTGGCTTTGAACTAGTTCGTACATTCACTTCATATAAGAACGTCCACATATGTCGTTATCTACATTTGTTATAAACACAATTAATCATTACGCCTTGAAAACACACTTAATGTTTATATATTTAACACAAAATAGATTATCAATATCTAAATAATAGACAACTAATAACTTAATATTAAACACCAATATTATAGGGAATTACATTAATAATTCCACTACACTATATTGTCCTAAACGCCATGAAGTATATGACAGAGATATTATGATTTGTAGCACTGGCGCACCTAAGGGGGGGGGGGTTAGAACCCCATACCCTCGCGCCCCTCCGTAATATTTTATCAATGTTAGTAAATTTAGCCTATTTTAGTCTTTTAACCAAAAAAACGCTAAACCGTCCCCCTCTTTATAGGGGTGTTTATCTCAGTGGTTACGTATACGGTAATAATAAATTGATTATTTTGGAGGTAATATTGTAACTGGGAAGTTGCTATCTTGTGAATAATATTGTAATATGGAATTGTGTGATATTGGGGAGTATTTGGATATTTATTGGGGATGAATTTATTGTTAATGTTGTGGTCGAAAGATATTACGCCCATCTTTTTAGAAAGAAGGAATCGAAATTATAAAAGTGAGCGACGTTTGGTTCTCAGCATCTTTTAATACCAGAAAACCACAGAGACAAGTTAGCATTCTACAGGTCGTAAGTCCTAAGCCAAAACTTAAAATCAGAAAGGTATATGACATATGATTTATAGAGTTGTTTTTCTCAGGGAATTGATTATTTTGGGGGTAATATTCTAATGGGGATATTTAGGGAGTAATATTGAAATTAAAAAATGGGTTATGTTGGAGGGGACGAGGACGGGGGGGATATGGATATTAAATAGGGGATAAATTATTAAGGGTTTCTGAATTTATGTGAATTGTTAATGTTGTGAGGGGAGGGGATAGTTGGTAAATATGATTTTTCTGGAAATGAAACTGATTGCGACTAACCCGTAAGACGTTTTGTTAAATAAAAATAAGTATAGAGAATTGAATTTATGCTCAAGAAATTTAAGAATACAGGGATTTAATATGAAAATGCATCTTTTTAACTTAACTAAAGGAGAGAACAACGATCCTGGTTTAATAGAAGTATATTCTGTAACAGTTGGGCTCATGGGACTTTGTAAACACAATGGCGTTCCATTACCTTCTGTGTTAGCCTTCTGAGTGAGGAAAGAAGAATTTTCTATGGAAATAGATTCGGATATGTTTTCGCCAACACGTGAACATGGGGGCAGAAGCAAAAGTTCTCCTTTTAAACTTAATGAAAGGTTTGAAGCTTACTTGTCATCCTTACTTTAATTGCGGATTAGTGGAGATATTTAGTTTTTGAATGTGCAGAGGAGCCTTGCTGGCTTACTTGACTAATGTACTTAGTAATATAAAATGTGATTAAAGTGGCGAGTGTTTTCATTTGACTAAACAGGATTATTCCTAAGATAAGGCCTTCTTATGTCCTAATTTGAATTTGGAATCCTCCACTACTGGGAAATGGGAGCAACGGATGAAAGACTCCTCTTACGCTTAATGAAAGGGTTGATGCTTATCTGCGATGCTTGCCTTATTTGGGGGTTGGTGGAGATATTTGGGTTTTGGATGTTCAGAGGAGTCTTTCTGGCTTACTTATAGTGTTGTTCGTTTTGGATACCTTTTAGAATGTTATCCATAACACGCTTAAAGGTTGCAGGAGCATTTTTAAGTCCAGAAGGCATTTTGCAATATTTAAAATGACCAGATTCTGTGCTAAAGGCTGCTTTTACCATGTTTTCAGGTGACATTTCCTAGGAAAGGATGTTAACCTAGGAATGATCAAGAGTTGTGTATTATTGGGAACGACCTAATTTGCCTATAATATTAGAAGCCTGAGCTATTGGATATTTCACCTCAACGGTATTCTTATTTAATAAACGGAAATAAATACATAAAAGAAATTTGGGTACCCCGCTTTGATCTAATTTCTTGGATACCACTATGACTGGGTACTACCATGGTGAACTTGATGGATGTATAATTTTTTTATTTCAAATATCATTGAGTTGTCTTTTTACTTTTTCCGTTTGAGCTTGAGGTACGATTTCTTAATTTTTAAAATTGTTAAATGTTAAATTATTTCTATATTGTTATTAAATCGTTTTCCACAAATTCTTATTTTTAATTTGAATCATTCCTTCCTCATAAAAGCTTTTCTTTCATTCGATTTGGAACGAATACCACTTTGCGTGAATAGCGCATGAATCAACACTCAAGGGATAACTGAAACGGTTAGCTAAAAAAAAAAACGCACGACCCGCCGAGGCCAAGGCAGCTCATCAATGCGATCGTCAGTAACGTCTTTGGGGCGTTATAAAATGTTTACAACCAATTAAAATATAGAAATTCTAATTTTAAAGATAGAAAATGTAAAAAATATGAAAATGAACAAATTTCAGAAATATGTTTTTAAATTTATATATACGCTCCTTGCGTATAGTTGCCATACTTTCTAACGTCATGAACAAGGTGTCGAGTACGTAACGTTGTAAAACAGCAGCACTACTGCAAGAATTCATCAGATATGCCATCTCTATATGTTACTCCTCTATTCGCTGTATTATTGTATTATAGCACTAGCTTATTGCGTTGATGCGGTTGCGCTGAGCTGCGTTCAGCTGAGGTCAGCTAACCATCCATTCCAATCGTATACTTTATGAAGTTACTAATTCATACGTGTATGCATTATGCATATAGAAATGTGTATTATATTGTGTATATATGTATTTATAAGTAGTAAAGTGTTGTGTTTGGTGAAACTGCACAAAGCGATGAATATTATTTTTTGTCTTTTATGCTACACATATCTTTCTCACTCTCCTGCAAGTTGACCCGCGTCTGATCACACACTTTGAAATATTTTGTTTGTTTGTATGTTAATAAAGCGTTATAAAATTATAAAGCGTTATTTATACAGGAAATATTAAGGGCATTAAAATGACAACTAATAACTTAATAATAGACAACCATTAAAATAGCATTAAAATGCTCTTTAAAACGAATGGAAAACTTTCTATTAGTCATAGCTACTTATTGTTTTGTTTTAATATAGCTATTGTCTTTTAGTGGCATGTTATTTAGGCTTTTTTAGTAAATGATTAGAATAATGTGACTGTTACATATCAGGGCGATCAAAAGGGTATTGGTGTTCTTTGCATCTAGTTTTGAAATTTCTATTTGTTATTCCTATATGTGCTTTCTGACAAGTAATACATGTTAGTTTGAAACGTCCACTTATTTATGTATATATCTTGTTTTTGTATATAAGCACACTTTAAAAAACTTTTAAATACTTCATTTAAAACATGAGATGGTTTGCTTCAGAAAATTCATCACCTCTTGGTTTTCATCTTCTCTATTGATTTTTCATCAATTAACTGAAAACAAACAAAAGTTGTACAGGAGACAGTTTTGTTTGTCAATGGACGAAGTTATGGAGTTCTGCAAGTTGTGATATCGCATTGTTTCTATGGAGTGAAAATTGAAAAAGATAATTCTACGGAGCTAACTTCGGATCAGCTAGACACACAATATATGTCTTTTTATGAGTGATATTTATGCTAATAGCAATCAGAAAACATTTTCGACTGTTAAATCTTTCCTAAAATATGTCAGTAATTCTTTATTAATTTATTAAATTGCAAATTGGGGATTTAATAAATCATTTTTAAATTTGTGTGGCGCATCCATTCTTGAATTTTTATAATTAACTAACAGAGCTCTTTAAAACGCTTAAGTGTAGACTCACATTTCATTTGTTAAACGAACGACTAAACGGAAATGTTGTTGCAAGAACGAGATAGAATGAAACAACACCGTATAAATGTATGATGACTATTTAATTTATTAGCGCAATTATATTTGTTCAAGGTAGCGGTTTTGTTTTTTGTAATATTAACACTAAGCTTGATATTATGATTCGAATTCATGTATAATAAGTTAGCAGTATCTAACTATTTAATATTATTTTTAAGTGTATATATGCTTAAATCTTTTGTTTCATTTATATTATACTTATTAGAAACATCACCTATTTCTTACAATTTAATTAATCATGATTATTCTTTATGCGTGTGCTTTACAAATTAACTAAAATAACTAAGTTACACATACAAGAAAATTTAAAGGAATATAGTAATTTGTCTCAAATTATTCCAATTATCGAAAAAAGGATTGTAAATTAAATAAAAATTATATTACAAAATAACATAAAAGTATTATACTTATAAATTCTAAAAGTAAATTATGTAGACCTTTTAAAAGCATAAAATTATTGATTTTTGGAAAATTAAAGTTTACAAAAAAATTATTTTAAATTAAATATAAATTATTATATATTATACTAGGAGAAATATTTAACACATAATAATTTTCTCATTTTTAAAATCGATTTTTTAAACACCCCAAAAAAATATGAAATAAATCCTAATAAATAAACTAAAAAATTAATTTATTCCATTATTCCTACTAAAAGAATCAAGAAATACTAATTTTAATTTAAAAATTCGTAAATAATACACATTTCATGTTTTATTAAAATATAAATAATATGTAAGATTTTATTTAAATCAATATTTAAATATTATCTATAAAATAAATTGTGAACTAGTAAAAAAATTATATTTATTTACTAAAGTAAACTTATATTACTAATACAAAATATAATTTTAAACAAAATTATATTAAATTCATATTGATTCTATTAATAATAAATATTTTATACAACTATTAAACAAATTATTAAAAAAAATTATTTTAGTAATAACTGTATTAATATAATAATTAAACATAAATATAAAGATTTTCGGTTGAATTAAATATAAATTATTATATATTATATTAGGAGAAATATTTAACACATATAATAATTTGCTCATTTATTAAACTCGATTTTTTCAAAACCCAAAAAAAAAATTATTTTATCCTAAATAAATAAACTAAAAAAATTATATATTCCTACTACTAAAATAATTAATAATACTAAATTTAAATTCTAAATTTAAATTAAACAAATCGTAAATTATACGCATTTTATATTTTATTAAAATATAAATATAAATTATATAAGATTTTTTTTAAATCAATATTTAAACGTTATCTATAAAACAGAAATAGTAAACTAGTAAAAAATACTAATATCTGTTTACTAAAATAAACTGTATTACTAATACAAAATATAACTTTAAACAAAATTATATGAAATTCATATTGATTGTATTAGTAATAAATATTTTATACAAGTGTAATACAAGTTATTTTTTAAAGTAATTGTATTAATAACTCTATTAGTATTATAATTAAACATAAAGAAATATAAAAATTTTCGGTTAAAACATCATAATATTTTTCCCAAAACTACATTTTCTTCTAAATTAATAACATTCCATTCTTGTATTAAATATTAATTTTATTAAATAATAATATAAAAATATATTTTAAAAATACGTAATAGACTATCCTGTATGATAACATCTTTATTTTTATATAAAAACAACAAATGCTATAATAATATTTTACAATATGAAAATAATTAAAATATTTAATAAGAATACTATACAGTTTTGTTAAACAATAAAATTATATTTAATTATAATAATTTTTAATAATAACCTATATATTGTCAAAAAAAATTTAAGTATGAAAATTATTAATAATTCTCGAAATTGAAAAAAATATTGCAAATTAAACGTTTATAAAAATAATTTTATTAATACCTCTATATTACTATAATAATTAAACATAAATATAGAAATTTTCGGTTTAAAACATCATAGTATTTTTTGTCAAAAATACATAAAAAGTCAATAATTGCTAAACAAATATTCCATTCTTGTTATTTTTTATATTACTATTTTATTAAATAATAATATAAAAATAATATTTTGCAATTTGGAAATAATTGAATATTTAATATTTAATAAACAACTTTATACAGGTTTTTTGTTAAAAATAAAATTATATTTAATTACAATTATTTACTTTCAATAATAACCTATGTTGTATGTATGTATGTATAAAATATTAATAAATATATTAAAGTTATATAAATATAAAAGAATTATAATAGATATTTGAAAGTAAATTTTAGTGATTTTGAAAGCAAATAATACTAGGGTCAAAATTAAATATTGTATTAAAAATTTGATAAAAATTTGTGCAAATTAAAATTAAACGAATGTAAAAATTATTTAAAGGGAACTTATAAGGAATTTTCAAGTCAAGAATTGACCAGAATTGTTGTAAAATAAAAATACTAAAATACAAAAGAAGCAAAAAATAAATTTATTAAGTTTAGTAAGTTTCGAGACTAAATAGGTGAAGAGAAGTAGGTGAAATAAGGAATCAATACTAGGCATGTAATACCTACAATAAGGCATCTAATAGCGATATCAGCAAACAATAATAATTAAAGACATCATTTTCCAATATCATCTAATGCAAGTGCTGGCTGCATTCATAACTTGACCCGCACCCCACCTACTCGGAAAAATTTGTCGGAAAGGACGGAATCTTAAATGTTTTGAAACTTGGACAGTGGAAAAAGTATCAATAATATTTATTTAAAAACGATATTAAATATAGTAACTAATTTCAATATTATAGTGTTAAGTTTTCTTCTACAATTCTACAAATTATCATAATATTCGATTAGCTATCTGTTGTTGGTTAAACAGGTTTATGTAAAGCACACGTCTATTACGTGTTATGGGGAGCCGTGTCGTGCTTCGCTTCTATTTTTTCCAGCTCTTTACGCAACTGGTTTGCTCGCGTTGTTCAACTTTTATGATAAAAGAATACGACTGAGGTTGCCTATTTTTATATGAATAGATCCAGCGGTTATCAATTTATCTACTGACAATTATACAGTAATTAAGACGACAATCTCAGTAACACAGTTATCTAGTCGGTGCATACTTATTGTCGTTTTTTATAAACATATTTTATTCAACAAAAACACAATAAAAATATTTAACAAAACAGTCTTTAAATGATTATTCCGGGACCATCAAAAAGTAGATTGCCTCTTTGCATGAGCGGCTCCAGGGACCATGAAAAGGAGGGAATGGGGGATCCTAACATATAACTGTTTTATAGATACTATCTTTAACATTAAACAATGCTCAATTAAACAATCATTCCCCCATTTGGAGCCCCGGAGCCGCTGTTGCCTTTGAAAACAGGAATTCCTTTGCCAGTAGAATCGACCGGCCGCCAAGCAAATGGGAAGCAGTAATTGAAATAGATGGTGAAATCTACTTTAGACGTCGCTGTAGATATTTAATTGCTGCTTGCTGTTTTTGCCCGGAATCCGCCACTATTAACTCTCTTCGTCGTCATTCTACCAATAACAAATTCCGTTTGAGATGATTTCCCAATGAATAATTCCGCTTCTGTCGCACCAAACACACCACATTGTCTTCTTACAGTGAACGCCTTTCGACATTCCTTAGTGCGAAACATTTGATGAAACGCAAACTTTCTTTCTTATGACATTTTTGAACAGAAGCCACGATTCATCCAGTGCCGAGAATCCTTAGCAACGGAGTTTGCTTGTTTCACTGCAGCAAATGGATAAAAATTCAGACACATTTGGCTTTACTATTGTCGGAGTGATCGTGGGCTAATTTCAGCTAATTTCCATACTTTTCCGAGCATTTTGAGATGACGAACGATGGTCGAATGGTTCATATTGTCTTGTTGTCAAGCGTTCCTCATCTTTCACGACTGCCAAAAGTGTCTGGTCGTCGAAATTTGATGGTTGACCTCTTCCTTCTTTATCTGTGAGGTTTGTATCGCCCGATTTAAACTTCGTGAACCATTTTTCAACTTCACGTTTACTGATTATTCCTTAACCAAAATGTTCGTAGAGATAGTGAATTGACTGTACTGCATTCCAACCTTTCTCGAAGTGGTAGAGCATAATATGTTGAAACTTTGCCTAATTAGTTAAAATGTAAGATACAGCTTCGAACAGGAGAGAAGGATTTGGTTTCATTATTTTAAAACGTGATAAACTTATGACGTTGTATTAAATATATGACATCAGTGGCGTAGCGAGAGAGGGCGCGGGGTGCTTTTCCGGTGCTTTTCCTAACCTAACCAAATTTCAAAAATGAAACATGATATAAATCTGAAGATCCAAAGAAATCTGAAGAATCTGAAAAAAATAATCTTGAAGATCCATATTTCATTAGATAATTGTCTCAGATAGATGATGACAATAAGAAAAAATGGAACAACATTTTCTGCCTGCTAACTGTAGATATGAAGTAGAGAAAGTGAAGTAGAGAAAAATGTGAATTTCAATGAGCAAGAATATGAATGCTGCAAGAGCTTTAAATATCTAGGGTCAATAGTAACTGAAAATAGTAACGATATGAGAAAAGAAATACATGCTAGGATATCAGCTGGTACTAGGAGCCACTTTGTCTTAAGAAGAGTATTCAAAGCTAGAAGTTTTAGTTGGAATCTGAAGCTGATTGTTTATCGTACAGTTGTGAAACCTATTGTGATGTAGGATTCAGAGACTTGGATTATGACACATGGTGATGAGGAGTTGCTACAGAGATGGGAAAGGAAGATATTTAGGAAAGTCTATGGACTAGTGAAGGAGGGTGGATTATGGCGAATTCGAAATACTATGGAGATCAGAGCGCTGTATAACAAACCAGATATAGTAGCGGAAATAAAGAGGACTAGATTGCGATGGTTGGGGCCCGTAGAAAGGATGACGGAGAATAGGACGGGAAAGAAAGTCTTCAATGGGAAATCAGGAGGGCGGGGTATGAGGGGAAGACCAAGGACCAGGTGGCTGGATAACGTGGAGGAGGATTTAAAAAGGATGGGAATTAAAAGTTAGATAGGTAAACCAAAGCAGTCAACAGAAAAGATTGGGCGGAAATTCTCATCTAGGAGACCAAGGGCTGTAGTGCCAAGAAATATAATATTTTTAGGAATTTTTTTTAGTTTTTCAAATAACTTCTATGAAATGTATCAAACTCTCAAAAAAATGTATGGCCCTTATATATATATATAATGTTATACAAATTAAAACCAATCGTCTTTTGTTTCATTTAAAAATTATACCATATGACTGTGGGAAAATAAATGCCAATGCGATGTACGATAGATTTTAAAAGCAAAAACAATTCTCAATCACATAGTGTGTTGTGCATAGCATTACTAATGAGCATTACGAATAACTAATGAAGAATTTTTACAGTTATTAGGGAACTATAAGAGTTAGGCAAATCATATGCGGTATCATTGTAAAGCAAATCACAAGGGCTACCAAAATTTTTATTGCTTATAATCGGTTAAGTATATTCAGTTGCACACACGCACACACAGGTTCCCCAACATTCAGTTTTCCAACCTATATAGGCACATACCAGATATTTAGGGTAGTACACTTTTTTGCAGGTCAAATTACACTGTGTTAAGATGTGCGAGTTTTCAAACTCACTTAATCCCTTGAATATTAAAGTATCTTTCGATACAAGAAATTTAATCAAAATTCTTTAGTTTCAGAGAAAATGGACCGCAAACTTTGCATAACAAAAGCACCCTGTATATATGTTAAATTGTGATTTTAGAAAACAAAGTTCAAATAAAATCGAAGGACTTTTATGTAGCCTATACAATAAAGTTTATTCGAATGTCCTATCTTTTATCGTTCCTGAGATATTAAAAAAATGTTTGTTAAACTTCAAACGTGGCAACACCGCTTCCTATACAATTTGGCAACATGGATCTTAGTTATTGGATGCATAATACAAGATACTATATGCGTGCAAAATTTTAGCTACTTATTTTGAATACGAAATGTCTGAACAAAACAAAATGGCTCCTGTCCGCCATATTGGATTTATAAAAAAAATTGAAAGAGTTGTTCTTGCGGATTCATAGTCTACACCTGTCTGCCAAATTTCATCCAGATCGGTCCCACAGGGGAGGAGAAATTTTTGGACATACAGCCGTACGTACGTACAGACAGCGAAAAATACACCTTTCTTTTTTATTTTTTGTAGAAAAAATTTTTTTGGAAAACTTGTTACTACATAATTTTAATTTACTTTATCCTTAAAATTATGCTTAAAAGAATTATCTAATATATTCTCAAAAATTCTGAGTACTAAATACTGCTAGGTCTGAATACTGAGGACTAAAAATGCTGAGTACTAAATACTGTTTTATTTAATTATTATTATTTTAATCAGAATTAATTCATAATTATATTTTCACTGAACCAACGGGCAGATCCTTCGGCGGCAGACGCCAAATCTTCCAGCCCCTTCTGTAAGTTGACCGTCTAAACACGGGTCACCTGTGTGCATATATTACTAATTGCTTCTAGCCCTGATTAATGCGCCTGGCTTCACATACCGCTAGTAGGTGATATCGGTCGATGAACTTTGCTCTGTACCCAATTCTGGATGTATTTAAGATTTAATGCATTACCATAGGGGATAATCCATAACTAATAATTATTTCTACCTTTTGATCATAAAACGGATCTACAGTGAGTTCTCCTAATGATCGTTAGCTGGTTTCTAACTTATTTGCCGCTAAACATTTTATCGCATCTAATTATCTTGAAGTATTTACATTATTTGTGAGTATCAAATGCTCAATCTCTTAACCTCGAACTAAATAGGAACGAGGATAAATTGCCTCGTTACAATAGTATAGCAAGGAGATTTCAACCCTCCCAGAAACCATGAATATATTAACAATCTAGGCACATAGCAAAACCCAGACCAAAATAAAATTAGTAAAACACTTCATTTCTCAAAACCTACTTATCAATCGGCCATACCTGAAAGGGTTCCCTTTCACTATGGTTATCCGTCTCAGGCGACAAATACTGCCAACATTCACATTTACATCAGAAAATTATAACTTTCCGCAATTCAGCATCAAATACACTCCAACCATTCTTTATTGAATTCCACATTCATGACAAACAGAATTCTGAGAAGAGGTACCTTAAATACAAACACCTGACAAAAGTGGTCCCACAAATATACTCCTGCAATGAAGGTCATGCCATCCACAAAAACTGAACTCGGACGATTGACTAGACCAAAATGCACTATACTAAACCCACCAATAAAATCTGATACAGCAAGACACCTTTGGCCTGGTCCACCGCATGGACACTCACGAAACCGCGTCGCAGCAAAGCACCCTCCTGCCCCTCCCCATTACATATTCTTGACTGTCAAAAAAGCTGAGAACTCTCTGCACCACAAAATCCACCAGCGAATAAAATCTTCAACATCTTCCGCACGCACAAGCCCAAGCTCAGCAGCAAGTCCCTTATCCCGAGTTGATGCCAAAACCAATCCCTCAATCCTCCGGAATAGCACTGCATCCACAGCTCTGCGAGAAACAGCTCGCGGACAGCTCACGATTCCCTTACGCATATATGCCGTGCGTGCATTATTAACCTTTCCACACCAGCGTTCCAAATTAGGACACACACACCCACACACGGTCCAATAGTTTAGTTTGCAAGTATAGTTTCGAACACTGGTTTATCGTTGGACCGGTACTGAACTTGTTGTTTATAGAAATGTGTTTCTTGTTCTTCGTCTTCTTCGTGATATTTTTTATAGTTTTGCTCCCTTCGTCCTCTCTAAACTGTATTTAATTACTTCCTATTTCTAAATTATTCTCCGTATAATTTTTCGTTCCTTTTTCTTCTCTATCTCTTTCTTTTCTTTTATATCTAGCTTCTTGTTGCTTTTTTATTATTATTGTTATTGCTTCTTCTAGAGCTTTATTTCTACAGTGTTTGGTCATCGTATCTTCTCTCATCATCATCATAAGCCCAATTGTGTCCACTGCTGGACATAAGCCTCTTGTAATCTATCCCACTCGCAACGGTGCTGTGCCGACTGCATCCAGTTCGATTTGATGCGTTTTATATCATCGGTCCAT
>WYDF02009818.1:0-13706 GCA_009867245.2 Adranes taylori
ACTTCCACACCTCCGTCGGGATCCCATTTGGCCCTGCTCCAACACCCTTCTTTATCTTTCCCATTTCCCTTATTATTGCCTCTACCTCAATTTCTTCCTCCATTCCTTCTTCCTCTCTCCCCCTTCCGCCTCCGTTATGTACTTCTTCCTCATTATTCTTTTTCCCCACTATTGTCTCCCTACATTTTTGCGTCCAAGCCCTCAGCCTTATACAACCCGCCCTATATGTACTAAATAAATTACTTTATTTATTTAAGTCACAAACAAATTTTAATTAAACTTACTATCATAGGAGGATGGTTTGACATATATCTACCCTTCGATTGATGGCTTTATGTGACAACGAATGTCATATTGGTTTTTCATCTGCCATCTAACACATGACGTCTGTCAAAATTTGAAGCAAGAGAACAATTAGTTTGGTTTTTACAGCCGACATAAACAAGCAACTTTTGTGTTTTGTGAAAAATGGGAAAAGTCGTATTTCGTTCGGTGATTAAGGGCTTTCTCAAGAAAGGGGAAAACAATGCAGAAATCAAAACCGAACTGGATGCTGTTTATGGCGAGTCTGCACCGTCGCTAGCAATAGTTAAATCTTGGAAAGCTGAATTTGTTCGTGGTCTTACGAGTGTTTTTGATGATGACTACACAGTGTCCTTAAATATCGTCACTACACCAGAAATCGTCAACAAAATCCATGATATGATTATGGAAAACCGTCGAATCAAAATCCGTGAGCTAGCAGAGGTTACAAACATCAACTCAGCGTGTACACGCCGTCCATTTGGATATGAAACAGCTATTCGCGCAGTGGGTGCCGAATTTACTCACTATCTACCAAAAACGCTCACGTGTGACTGATTCGGAGAAGCTTTTGGCGAAGATAAAACGTGATCCGAAGGATTTTTTCGTCGATACGTCATTGTTTATGAAACGTGGGTTCATTTCTACATGTCGGAAACTCCACTGCTTTGACTGCTCCAAAGCAGTGGAGAAAAAGCGCCGAAGGTCCACCGAAGAAGTCAAAGACAACTCGATCGCTTGGTAAGGTGATGGCGACTATTTTTTGTGATGCGACAGACATTATTCTTATTGATTACTTGGCAAAGGGTAAAATCATAACTGGCGATTATTACGCAGCATTATTGGACACCGAATTGAAGAAAAAACGCCTGATTTGGCTTGCAATAAGTTCTCTTCCGTCATGACAACGCACACGCTCATAGAGCGGCCGTCGTGCAAGTAAAATTGAATCAAGTTGTATTGCCTTTGAAAAGTCTATTGCCTTAAAAGGGGACAATGTTGAAAAATTAATGTTAAAAAACAAACACCATGCGTGTTCTTACTTAGGCTAGATTTCCGTGAAACTAGCCTCTTAGCTTGGTAAATTAAGAATTCTTATGTGGTACATTTTTTAAAGTAATTTTTAGAAACGAATGTAGATAACTTGTGTACTGTTTTATTAATGTTTATTGTTGTGTTTAAGACGTGCTTACTGCATGTACCATTGTGGAGAATTATTGTAAGATAGGTTTCAGGTTTGAAAAGATTTCTTGGTTGTAACCACATCAGGAGTTACGAAATATTTGCGGAGAGTATCAACTCAAGATGCCAATATTTGACAATCGGATGCACGTCATATGAGGTAAGATTGTATAAATAATAAAAATATTTTGAAATATAATCGTACCTTGCATTGTGATATATGCTAAATTGATTATATAATAATAATAATAATAAAATGAAAATTGTGATAATATGAAATTTGTGCACGAGCACGAATTAGCGGCTGTGGGGTCATTTTTTTATAAGGCTGCAAGAAAAGCGTCCGAATCCCTTGGACTATCGTTCTCAACAAATATGCGGGCCAATGGTGGTGAAGCAATGAACGTGATGGCGTTAGATATTGAGGCTGCCAAAAAGGTAGTTCGAAAATCAGAATTGGCAATATTCAAAGAACTCAATCGGTATAAATCTATCCATGGTCAATT
This sequence comes from Adranes taylori, assembly GCA_009867245.2. NCBI lineage: Eukaryota > Metazoa > Arthropoda > Insecta > Coleoptera > Staphylinidae > Adranes > Adranes taylori. The sequence continues at coordinate 1,992 of WYDF02009818.1, forward strand.
TTATAACGTCATTGCCGAGTTGGAGCTGTCACCACATTTAACATTCGGCTTTTTAAGATCTGCTGACCTGCGATCTGAAACTACTGAAAGATTTATTTTTGCATGCCAAGATGGTGTCGTAAATACGCTTGTTTACCGTAAGAATATAATGGCCTTAGAGGTGGCAGATACGAACTGCCGAACATGCAAGTCTCAACCAGACACGCTACTTCATATTCCTTCCGCATGTCCAGTGTATGCTAGAACAAAATACATCTAGCCCATAATGCCGCCTTAAAAGTGCTATATTTTCTTACGGTCTATATTTTCTACATCTGCGACATTCTTACGGTATAGACAAAGACCCGGTTGCACCCTACGTTGTTAAGGATATTGAGACCGTAGTTGAAAATGATGCCGTTAAAATCTTTTGGAACTACGGTTTTCCTACAACACATCAAATAGCTGCAAAGAAATCTGATATTGTCTTATTAGATTCCACTAAGCAGGAGATGTTCCTTATTCAATTTTCTAGCCCCGCTGATAAAAATGTTGATATTAAGAAACGAGAACAAGTGGCTAAATATCAGGATTTGCTATGCGATCTAAGGATCAAATATCCACGCCATTCCATCAAATTGGTAGTCCTCATTATTGGAGTCATGGGAGGCGCCAGGTCCTCCTTAATAAACTATATGAAGATCATACCGACTTGCGAGACCAAAGCTGAAGAATTAGCAAGTCAAATGCAAAAGGCCGGCATCCTGGGCACTTTGAGTTCACTTTGGTCACACGACCTGACAATGACGTAAGGACTTACTCTATTGTTTAGAGAGTCGTTACGTGACATATGTCCAAAGAAAAATCTCGTATATGACGTCGTTTTTTTAAAGGTGCAAAAGTTGAGATTCTTTGGAGGTGCACGCTACAAAGCGAATAATAATAATAATAATTTATTCAACTAAGTTACCAAGTAATATAAGTAATATTGTTTACATTTAATTATTTACATTCAAGTAGCACAAAATTGATAAGATATTAGATTACAAATTTGCGTACATAATCGTTCTGATGAATGTAATTAAAGTGTAAATAATTTAAGTTTAAACTAATAAAAGTGTTAAAAATAATTAAATGCGAGCTCCAGCACTTATAAGTGACAAAAGCCTATACTCAAAGTACATTAATAGCTATATTCATATCACATGAAGATTAGACTTACTATGTGATATGAAGCTAAATAAATTTTTATTGTTGCCAAGTTGAAGTTAATACTAACATGATAAAAAGCGCTCCGTTTCACCATTACTGTGGATCGTCAGCCATGTTTGGCATGACTTCAACTATTACGTTGTTAACGAATAATCAAATATGTACTCTAGCTTCTTCATATTGATCTGTGTTGGAAGACCGATTGTCACCTTCTGAACTATCGAAATCTAGAACCGGTTGTACGGATGTTTCTACTGCTGAAGTTGAAGGTTGAGGTGAGCCGCAAGGATTAACAACAGATGGCCACAATTTGTTACAACATTTCTTGAGCGAATCCTCCCTGATTTTAGACCAGGCATCGGCTGTGCTTTCTGTTACAGTTTTTATATTGTAAGTTTTCCAATAATCAATGATTGACATTTTTCCGTCTTGTGTTCTAAGAAGATTAGAACTTCTTTTCATGCCGACATTTTAAATTCTCAATTACGGATTGGTCCATTGGGTGGAGAAGTGGAGTGGTGTTTGGAGGCAAAAACAAAACGCTTATGTTTCCTTCGTCACTTTTCAATAATTCGACCGTCGTCCGAACTCTGTTCTTCTTCCTGTTCTCATAGTTGGGATGACTAGAGGCATTATGAATCACTAGAAACGCTTTTGGCGGTAATTGTTTAGTAATAAAGTCTTTCCCAAAGAAAGGTACGAAGCACTCATGGAACCAGGCTCTAAAAATTTCTTGGGACATCCACGCGTGTTTTTTTACTGCAATATTTATAGGGCAAGGCATTTCTATTTATCCCTTTGAAACAACGTGGATTACGGGCTTTGCCGATTATGGCAAGTGGTAATCTATTATTGCCGCATTTGAGTAATCCGATCTATTTGCATCATCACATTGTGTGTGATTTTTCACATTGTGTGTGTTCGAGTAAAGCTTTATAATTTAGGCCTGTTTCATATGCATTATATACTTGGACTCTTTTCTTCGACCATTTTCAAGAATTTTCTTTTAAATTTTTCAAACAATTCTGCCGTAGTAACACTTAATTTCTCTCCTTCTATGCCCAACTGTCTGATTCCATGGCGGTCTTTGAAATTTGTGCGCCAACCTGAGCTTGCCTTGAAACCTGTGATACCTGTTTCACCTAACTTTCCATCGAAAAAGAGTGTTTTCTCTACAGGCATAGGACCTGCAGTGGAAACCCCCCGTTTTTTCTGCCATTTTATTTTTAGATCATTAACTGTAGTCCGCAGGACATTGAATCTCTTATTTATCACAATCGCATTCACACCTTTTTTATCACAATCGCACTCACACCAAGTTCACGGATCATTTTTTATTTGGTTTCGATTTCTAAAACGTTTCGTTTACGTTTGGACGACTTTTGTTCGATTTTGTATTAAAAAATAATGCCAAAAAAATCTCCATTCAACTTTTGATGTTGAATAACGAAAACAGACTGAAATGAAATGACTGGATTTAGTTGAGATAAATGCATGGATCATACATCAATAATTTTCTTTCAATTGCTATAATGTAATTAAACTTTCGCATAAAGAATTCTTACTTTTGAAACGGTTACAGTTAATTGAGGTGACGAAAAATCGAGACGGATAAGCTAGTTTCTACTACACTAGAATTAATAGACACTGAAGGTTATTATGATGAGCAAAATTTTTAACCTGAATGAGACATGTTTGCTTTGTAAAAAGATAGCGGCATGAATTTTGTTGCCGAATAAAAAAGCATCATATTATAGATTCTTCTGATGAAATTTCTCAGATTTAGCTTCGCATGAATTCATCAAATCCAATTAAAATTCGATTAATATAAAATTTTAAAATATTTGAAATGTTAGACGTTATAATGATTAACATTAATTAGTTTCGTTTTTCTGTTTTGCAGAATTTTTCTTAATTATAATCAATATATTATGATTTATTTACTGGTAAATTTCGGTTTATTAAATTCTGAACTATTTTTTCAAGCTCTATTTTTTTTGTTATTTTAGGACTTTAAAAATGGAAACTGTACTGATTGCCGAAGAATCGACCAACCCTGTATTACATTTGGTTATCACAATAAAAAGTATTATGATAAAATGGTTGCGAATAAAATTATCAATCCTAGAAAAGGGATGATTCAATATTTTATGACTGGCGATACATTTCCATTTTGTAGTAAGTTATATCTAGTATCGTATTTCAAGATTATTTCGATGAGTCTATTAATGTAATTGGAGAATCTGGGGATTAAAAAACCCGGGCCTAGAACCACAGCTTTTTTTAAATCCAGTTAGAAGCTTTTATATAACATGGCATATTTTTCTAAATCTTTGAAACAGAATATTTTGAAAGAAAGAATAACTCTTCAAAATATATAGCTTCTAAAATTTAAGGAAACAAAATAACATACGTATCGAGGTATGATCAAATAATACACGGAATTATCATTTTTCTCCAATAATCTTTATTTATTCCTTAATGTTAATATTGTCCCCTTCAAAGTAATCCCCATTTGACATAATAAATTTCTTCCACCGTTTAGTTTAACTCTTTGAAGAAAGTTTCAAATTCAATTTTCGGTATGGCGTTTAATTTTTTTTAGCGATTGTGTCTTGATCTCGTGAATATCGGTCCCTTCATGGCCTTTTTCATTTTCGGGAATAGAAAAAAGTCGCATGCCGGCTGAAATTGGAGAATACGGAATCATAATGGTATTGTTTTTGCCGAAAATTCACGTCTTTGTTGACCGTAAGACGTAGTGGCAAGAACTCATGCTACACTATGCCATTAATGTCGAAGAAGCCTGAGTAGAACCTTCACATTCAAGCGAACTTAGAGAGTTTTTTTCCCTCTTTGATATTTAGAAAGCTTTCATTGGGACGATCGGCCCTTAGTTTTGACGTCATATCCATATACGCATGTTTCGTCACCAGTTATGATTTGTTTGAACAATTCTAGATTGTCGTTGATTTCATTAAGCAGCTCCTGAGCAGCGTCACTTCGACATAGATTTTGATCTAAATTCAAGAATTTAGCAACAAATTTTGCTCCCTTGTCTCATATCTAAAACATCTGAAATAATAGCTTGACATGGGCCAAATGAAATGCCAAATTCTTCAGCACTTCTTTGATTGTGATTCGGTAGTTATGTATAACTATTTTCTCCACCTTTTTAGTGTTATTATCAGTTCTTGTATGTTAGGATGCTCATTATCCCAAAGATCTTCACGGCCCTCTTGGAAACGCTTGTACCACTTATAAATGGGTGTTTCATTCATAGAAGAATTACTAAAAGCATTGTGTTTTACTTTATTTTATTCTTAACACAAAACGTAATGCAAATTCTCTGTTCCATTTTTTTCACAAGTGACATCAAAACACAAGTAACCTTATGGACAGCTAGTAATAAACTTACCAATATGGCCACAGTTGTCAACATGCGTTTGGGGAATTATTTACAATTAAACAAAAACAAAAATTTGGCGTTTGCTCTTCTACAACCCGCGAAATTTAGAAATTCCGTGTATTATCTGATCATAGCTCGTACATGAAAATGGTTTAATATTTTTTATTTTGAAAATGCGATCTAATATAACATAAGAGGTTATAGGTTTGGTGGTGACATTCTGGCTCTGAGCTTGGTTATACAGTTGGTAAAGAGCGTTCTGATTTCACATTGGATGCTTTCATGATTAGTAATCCTTACTGTAATAAAATTTTTGCTTTTTGTTTGCGTAGTTTCAAACATTTTGAATATACTTGTTTTATTACTTTACTTGTCACTGATAAGTTTCTTGAAGGTACTAAACTATCGACTTTTTGATGTTTTGCAATCCTAAATTTTTTTCTTTGAAATCTTTCTATTATTTTTTTCTTCAAGGGATCAGTTTGGTACAATATATTCTTTTACCATAGAATTTGAATCCTGGTATTCAGAAATGCATCATCATTTCTGTCAGAAGTCAATCAAATTGAAAGGTGAATGTATTTGAAATATAAATCGGGTACACAAAGTTTTACTGGCATTTTGTTTTACCATGTCTTTTCATTTACTAGAAATGAACCAAATCACTAAAGCTGGAAATCACTAAAGCTGCGCAACACCTCGTAATAGGTCGATGTTACTGTTGCCGAGTGGTTAATCCTAGCATAAACTGGAATCATACACCCACGTAATGCCTCGTGATACGATGGCGTTACTGTAGTTGGATGTCTAACACCAATGTCAGCCAAAACTATTCACTTTAGTGTAGGGATGTAAGGAATTATTGACAGACGCACAACACCTCGTATTACATCGATGTTGCTGTTATCGACTGACTAAAAGCAGCGACAGCGAGAATTAATCACCCCAGTGGAATGACTAGTATAAGACAAGTAACACGCCGATGTTACTATAGCCGGGTGGTTAAGACCAGCGTAAGCCAGTATTATACACTCTAGTGCAGGGCTGCCCACCCAGTCGATCGCGATCTACCGGTCGATCGTGGCTTCATTATTAGTAGATCTTTAGTTTCCTCTCACTTCCATTACTTAAGAATACATTCTAGAAATATAAAGTAAATTTCTATGCTTCAAAGTAAATTTCGATTAATTTTCTATACCCCTCGGTGGTCGGCTACGCATTCTGGTAACAAGATCGATCGTGCTAATAATATATATAAGAAAGTAGATCACAAATACAAAAAGGTTGGGCAACCCTGCTCCCAATGTATGGTGCGGGAAGTAATCACTATGTAACGCTTCGTAATTTGTTGGCGTTACTGCCAGTTAATAGGAAGTAGGTTGGTGATGGAGTAGGAAAAGAAACAAAGCTATTCAAACATACATGCAATTCAATCAAGCAAAATATGATATAGAAAATTGTCCACCAATTGTGTTGCTATTTCGGCGACTGTCGCTCGGCTCATTGTCTCGGCTTGTATTGTAAGGCATGGCTTGTCTACTCTACTGCTGGCTATTGCTGCTGAACGGCTTTTTTCGAGTTCTAAATCAGGAACTAAGTAATTCTATTCAAAATCTCGTTATTTATAGACGAGAATCTTTGCTTAAGTTTTGCTCTATTACACCGGTCTATGTGAAGCCACCGGTCATTTTATTTCTCTACACGGTTGGCATGGTCCTATACAAATTACGGTATCAATTCAACTCTACGTGGAACACAAAATTCCTCTCTCTTGGCGCTATTTCCACGTGTAACAATAGAACGTAGCAGTATATGCGGTGGCAGTAGCAGCGACGCGATATATCACACGCCACACAGCAATACGACAAGCGGCAGGTCAAGTCAATACTTCCACACACACGCATCTAGCGGGTATAAATCCTCATACATATTATAATACATAAGTAACATAACATAGCGACAGTAAAGCAAGCGACAGTAAATCCCCCCCCCCCCTCTCTATCTCTCCAATTAATTACAAATAATAACTGTATTCAAGTTCCTTATTAGTTTAGGGTTCCTAAATCCCATTTATCTAATCGATTTAATTCTTAATTCGAAAGATATTTTTATCTTTATAGTAACAAACTTTGTTACAACATATTACAAATATACATTTATTTTGAATGGTTTAAAATAATATTTGATTTATTACAATTTAGAATATCATTACAAGGTGATAGTTCGCGTTTCTAATAGCAATGCAAGCGTGCTACATGGCGGCGAAGTCGGTCGCTTAGGTTTCTCATTCCACGCAACCACCGATGGATCTGGAGCGCGTACGGAACGTGCGTTATTACGCCATCATGCCGGTTATCACGAACCAGGTGCCGTCTACACGGCAGTTGTGGCAACCGATGGCTTGCCATCGCATTTAGTAGCCGTTGATGTAGAATGGATTTATCCAAGCAATGTACTCAATCCACTCACATGGCGTTTATTCGCGTCACCGCGTCTATTCGTTGCTAGCGTCGAAGTTGAAGCGCTGGAAACCAAAGAGAAGTATGTAGAATATTTTTTTCTTATGTATTTGAAAATTAAATACACTTTGTATACCATATTTTTACATGAATTGAAAAGACAAATTCTTTAAGTACACAAATTCTTTAAGTACGTTTTAATATTTTGTTAATAAAATAAATATGATTTATTCAAATAAAGCTAATTTTAAAAAGGATCTTAAAATTATCCAGCATAAAACTTTAACTAGTCATTTTGCCAGAAGAAGGGATTAGGATTTCTTGGATCATATAAAATTCTTTAGTGCTAGACTATCGCTACTGGAAGAAGCAAAATGCATTGGAATTATAATCGATTCCAAGCTCACCTGGCACCTGCACATTGATAGAAATGTAAACAAATCGGTTACTTTTCGCAATTATAACACGAATATATGGCAAAAATGTGGATTAAAACTTAGTTTTGTTACACTGCCTGTGTAGTTGGTGTTTAGGCCATTCGTAACATACATAACAGTTGTGTGGTGAAAAAAAATACTCCCGAGGTATTTTTTGAGTGGTAAAAATACTCATTGATTAAAAAATTGAGCCAGAGGGCACACCCCGTCTATTAAAAATAAATAGACCCAACATGGCGTAGAAAATAGGCTCGAAGATTTAACAGGCAATTAAGTATCAAATTGGACAGAATCCTCCAGTCAAGAACGTACGTGAATATGAATTGAGGCTATCATATATTCAACTATATAGAGGGAGGATCTTTCTAACTTTCCATATAAAGCTCTAATCTTGTTTACAGACGACTCTAAAAATGCATGAACTTGCATATACGTTAAAAAGCGTAGACGCAGAATGTTTTGTCCTTTAACCAGATTTGCTACAATTTTCGAGATAAAAAGTCGGGATAAATGCATTGTATACACAAAAATATAAACAGGAAATATAACTAATAATAATTGTATAGTTAGGGAGAGTCAGGCGCCTAGCAAAGCCAAAATTGTGCCCAGACTGACTGAAGAATTCAAAAAATCAGTGAGTAGATTAGCTGGTATGGTTATTTGGACACACCAGAACTGCAAACAATGAAATTGCAGATGGCGTAGCAAAAAGAACATCTAGCATTAACACGCGAAAGAGGAGCCGGAGCATGCCCTACGAATATCTGTGGGCTCCATCGTGTCATAGGAGCGATAAATATTGGATCATTTAAGAATATTAGTATGAATAAATTTGTCATCAATCTTGATAGACAATCACCATAGCAATCGCTCTATTGGAAACCGTTGGAAGGCCGAAAGCTCACGCTTCATGATACTCGGCAGGATGAAAATCAAAACGATTATCGGTCTGCAATAACTGCACTTCTGAGGACACACCTGAAGAAAACTGGACTGTATATTGCAAACGCCGATTGAAGATTAGTTGGAGTAAAACAAGACATCTCAAAACAAAATATGTAAGTGCGAAGCATCTAGTCTATGTTACTGACTCGATCATTACATTTCAAAAGTTACAAATTGTTTTACTAATGTGTCCGACAAGGTCTATCTCTTAACGCCATTTAAAAGTATTAAGAATACTCAAAATGTTATGAATCTCTATGTAGGAAAGATTAATTTCTTTCCTCTTTCAGAGTAATTTTTTCGTTTTACAGAAAGCAACTTGGGATTTTTTACATTGATTTTTATCTTATTGATCATTTTCCAGTTATGATTTATTTGTCATTCAAGACATGGAATTTTAATTGTTTTTTTTGTTAGTGGCTTGGCATAGCATTGGATGGCATAGCAGTGTGTTGGCATAGCATTGTGGTGGCTAGCATGTTGAGCATTGGATACCTCGCTAATTATATATGGTTTTTGTTAGGTTGAATTTTAATGCACATTCATCACAAACTCGTGAAATCTGTGAATGCTTTTCTGTCTGAAAGACGTTAAAAGCAATTAGAATGCTCTAATGATGTAATTTGAATGGTATATGTTCTGAAGAAAGAAAACTTTATTGCAGTCAATCAAGAGAAGTAAACAGTGAAATCAATAAATAACGAAAAGTGATATAATTTAAAAAAGAAAAGTAAAATTTAACAACCATAAATGTTTAATAAAATTGATAGTTAATAATTTGGGCATCGATTCTTTTTTTTCTTTAGAATAGAAAAAGCAATTCTAAAACCCCATTTAGTATATCGCGTTACTTGAATATACATTACATTATATAGCGTGCTCTAATTGTGCAAAAATTTTAAAAGTTATAGAAGCAGAAAATAATTAAAACAATAATATATGATAAGCGGAGCAAGAAGTTAGTGACAATGCTAAGACTGAAAAAGGCTTGCGAAATAATAAACAATTGTATGAAGTTAAAGTACAGAGAGGTGAAAAACTTCAGAACAAAAATCAAACAGTCTAAATTATTGGGAACGTAGTTCCCTCTTCCTCGTCTATTGAGATGCGTGGAGGCCAACATCATAATTCAAACACTTGCATGGGCAGTGAAAAGACAATTAGCGCTAATTCAAGACTAAGAATCATCAAACCTGCTAAACTTGGACACCACATAAATCACAACACAATCAATAAAAAAGATATAAATACCAACAAAAGCAAGATCTACAACTGAGAATACTGAGAACATTGGAGATCATCAAATGAGCGATAGGGGTAATAATGGGCAAAATTTAGAAAATTTGAACACAAACTCTGATGCAACCAATGAGTGGATAGTAGATGGAAAAAAGAATAAATCTAAAGGGAAAATAGAAAATAGGAAATAAAAATGTGGATAATCTCAAAGTAAGATATAAACATGCATGATTATTTGTAGTGGACTTCGAGACTGGTGTAACAAAAGATCTTAAGCGCTACATAGAGGGCGAGCTGCCTAATGTGTCAATAATATGTAATATGCTGCAAAAGAGGTGCAAATATCCATTCTTCCAGATTGGGGTGAGTTTTCAGCATAAAGATACCATTAGTTCTCCTGAATTCTGGCAGAACCATAAGGATAAGCAGGTATAATTTTCCTTTTCAAAGGCGACCGATGGCAGGGTAACCACAATAACAAATAGTACACAGCTAATTCATATGAATGTACAATGCATAAAAAATAAAATCAGTGTCATAGCAGCAGTTATTGAAACTCTTCCAGTAGCCATCGCCCTCATTACTGAACATTGGCTATAACCAAATGAACCATCACATTTGAAATTATGTAATTGGAAATCAGTTAACATCTACTCTAGAGAAAAATGAAAGCATGGAGCAGTTATGATATCCAAAAATTCGCTACCCTGTGAAGAAATACATATTAATAACTTATCTCAGGAAGGCCACTGTGAATTTGAAGTATATCATAATTGCTTGTTATAGATCTTCTTCTGCAGACATATTTTTAAATCTTCTAGAATCAATTTTAAATTTATATATCAATTCATATAAAATTTTAATCTGTTGTGAATTTCTTGGACAGTGGTGACAGCAAGGCATCTGAATTATGTGATATGCTGCTATCTTTCGATCTCAAAATAATGATAACACAACTAACGCGTGGTCAGAATTGTATCGATAACATTTTTTTGTTAATTTTCATAAAATGTTGTGAACACCGGAGTATCGATCTCCAAATATCAGATCATTTGAGTCAGTTTATCAATTTTAGGGTGGAACATGAAACCTTTGGCAAGGGGGCAAAACAGATGAAGTTAATCAGGCTAATTACGCTGCTTGGCAAGAACATCTTCTTTATATCACTCTATCAGATGAATTGGCACTGCATCGACTATGTATACAATACAAACTTTTCAAGTGGTTTAATCAGGAATTAAGACTCATGAGAGATAAATTGATTCTGTTTAATAATCTATGCACTAACTTCGGGACAGATGCATTCTTGGAAGAACGTAATGTTTTCTGACAGAATTATATATCGTTGAGCTCTGAGAGAAACAAAACGAATGCATTCGAGAAATTAATCACAGATCCAACAACAAAACAGGAAAATTTGGGAAATAGTGAACGGTAGCCGTAATACATTGAACTTCAAATTCACACTTCTAATAATTATTTTGCTGAAATTCCTACCAGCATAGTAGCTAAACTACCTGACCCTGTTTGGGATCCTCGAACTACGAATAAAATCACCCCTGCGACTATTCGTTTCTCATGGAAGCGCCTCATGCAATGATCTAAGGGTAAGCCTTTAAAGCGCTGAAGAACTCCAAATCACGAGATGTATATCGACTCAGTTTCAATTTAATAAACAGCAATGTTAAATATCTGATTACATTAATGACGCATCTAATAAACGAAATTTTTCATGATGGAATCTTCCCTGACTGTTTAAAAATTGCTAATGTCATACTCATATTCAAAAAATGTCATAAGAACTATATCAGCAACTATCAACCAATCTCACTGCTACAAATTTTCTATATAGAGAAAGTAAATAATAGAGAAAGTAATGTGCGATAAAATCATATACTATTTTGAAAAGAACAAACTATTTCAGGACAATCAATCTTCTTCTTCGTCCAACGTCGTGGCCGACGTGTGGTGACTCTATGGAGGATGTTTCTGTGGTGTAGGGCGGTCTTCCAGCCCTTGGATAATTCTTTGGACC
>WYDF02009829.1:0-13706 GCA_009867245.2 Adranes taylori
TTTTCTAGATATAGTCCATTTATTTTTCGTTTTAGGTGGCTATACACAATGTCTTTGCTTCGGATTAATAGTTTTTTTGTTAACCTTTGTAATGTTTGTTGATACAAATTTTCTAACACACTGTAAGTATGTACCTGTGATTTATAATGTAACGGGGTGACGGAGGTTTTCCAGTGAAAAAGATACAGACGGTGGAAAGGATAGGAACATTCGGAACGACTCTAGGCCTAGGCCAATAACACCGTTGTGTACGGGCGCAGGTAACTGTTTGTTGCTGAATGACTATGACTAACTTCGAACGGAGACACCAGTGGTATAGGAAATAGATATATATATATATATATATATATATATATATATATACGATCAATAATCGTAGTGGCAAGCGAACAATAATCGGATATATATATATATGAACAATTATCGTAGTGGCAAGCGCGCTTTGACTCTACGATGAATGTCGCTTGTTGTCACTGGCTGATATTCTGGTTCGCCTGCTGCTGTCGCGGAATTTAGCTGCTGGGGTGGTTGCTGTACTCGTACTTGTTGTGATCGTCAGGAAGAAGCTAAATCTCATTTTCTTTTTTTTTTGTTTTGCGTGGAAGAGGAGAAATCATCAAATGAAGAAGGATGCCCGGTGCATCCAACAGTGTGGGATTTCATCCATTAAAACTCTACTCCCGTTAGAATTGCGTACATATGGAGATTGGAGAAGTTGAATGAAGAATGATTTAGAATTTATCATCCTCTTCAGCCTGGATCTGGCTAAAAGCTAAATCTTATATGTGGACGACTATATATACCCTAGGCAGTGCGACAAATTTCCCAATCCTTGCAGCAGTGAGCGATGCCGGCGTATACCAACAACAGACAGAGCGCATTTTTAATATATTTTTAGACTATCAATAACAACTAACAGAGATTTATTATTTTAGAGTTAATGTGATCCATAGTTTCCATTATTGGAAATAAATACATGTTTCTACACTAATATTTTATTCCAGAATTATTTGACAAAGAAAAGATGCGAGAAAATGTAGATAAGACGAACGATTTTATGATCCTTCTGATTCAATTTTTATTCAAATTAACTGAAGTATGTCCCAGAATGGCCTTGGAAAAGATTAATATTATCTCATTCTTGATAACACAAAGTTTGCTTATTCGTACACGAAACCCTATCTCCCCTCCTTGACACAGGTGGACTTGTATTCAACCGTATAATAGTGCACATATCCTCATCTGTTACGTTGTTTGGCGAATCGTACGAAATCCTTTACCGAAGCAAATGGAATGGAATAATTCTCAGCAATTCGTTTATTGCTTGCCGTAAAACACACAGAATAATTAAGGCGCTCGGTGGTCTTTCTTTTCGAATCTGCTTTTCTGCCTTACCATCTAAGTGTGAATGCATACGGGTAAGAATAGCGTTTGTCGTAAAAGGCCTATTAAGAATGTTATATGTGTGTTATCTACTTCAAAATGTTTAGTCCTGCAATACCTACGAGTTTTTCATTTACCTTATATAAATCTTTTATACGGTTTACTTAATTTTAATATTAATAGATATATTACTGGAGTAGCTTCAATACTTGAAAACTTAAAATAAACCACAGAACATAAAATATAACAAATTAATTAAATTGATGAATTCATTAACAAATTAATTAAACAAATTTATTAAACTGATCGCCCTTTTTCGACATTCAGAATAATTAAAGTTGAATTTTATTTCAAGGAGAATTACTTTAGTTTAAAATGAAATATGACGTTTTCGGGCAATCAAATTACATGCTTTTAAATTCCACCCAGGAAAATTTCTTGATTAAATTCCTTCCGGCGTCTTCATCGGAAATAAAATTACTGGACGTGGTTCTGCTACTCCATTGTTTATACCTGAAAGTCAGAAGTTTTACTACGTGGTGTCAGACTGAAATACTACATACTATTTAGTGTTAGAGAGATAAGGATAACATTTTGTTACTTCCTAATCAACAGCATTAAACAAGTAATCATTTCTTGTATCCAAGTAGTAATTTAGATACCAATTTTAAGACACAAGTCAGTGAAGCATTTAGGGGACCGATTGATCAAACTCAAAGTGTATTCCAGTCAAAATTTGTACATATAAATATTGCAAGCCAAGTATCATCAGTTTGAGGCCCTTCGAAAATTTAATTTTGCTCTTGCTATTGTCAAATACATTTTTAACCTACAGTACTTTAACCTATAAGAAGTTAAAGCTTTCATGAATTGTAAAATATTTGTTCCTATGACAGTATTGTTACGCCATTCTAGTGTTTATAAATTTAATCTAAGTAATGATAAAGAATTTTTGGGATATCCGGCGCTCCACCAAAAAGGTCTTACATTCTCGTGTCTATGGCGGACGCTAGATTACCTAATATGATCGAAAGAATAAAGTCGCGAACAACATTATAGTTCTGCTTCTAACTTTTAATTGACATCGCTGGAACTTAAACTGTTCCTTATATTGAATCTCTCAGGAATATGATTTTAGCAAACCTCCAACATTAACTGCAGTATTTGGGCCTGACATTCGCTTGAATTTCTCTGATGGAAGTAGCCAGTTTCCGTTCATTTTTGTAAGATGTACACGCGCTAGTGTACATCTTACAAAAATGATATATTTTTCTTGCATGTAATTTAAATATTTAAAATATTGATTAAAAATAATGTTAACAGCTAGTTACGCCGGATTTGTAGTATAATTTAATTTTATAATTCTATATTTGGCATAAGTATCTCTAGAAGGTTGCCAACTAATTTCTCTAGATTTATATTTAATTGAACTCTCATATTTCCGCTGCGCGTCAGTATTAAGGGTTTTATTTAAGGAAAATTTGAAGTAGGACCTTCAGTTGATTATCGCTTTACAGACAATGAATATTAATAACATTATGACAATGATTATCAGTATAAAAATAGACAATCAATATTATTTGGCTAAGTGTATTCAATTACTCAATCGGTGAACATGGATATCTCTTGGTGTTTCCCATGTAAGTTTCCCAGGTTCTATTTTCCCAACTTTCACAGACAAAATTATTTAATATCATATACTTTATTTCAAGATCATTTTAGAAATGCAGAGATGAAAAAGATAGGATATGTTGTCCTTTATGACACAAAAGCCTGCAAAGTTATTAATATCTACCTTATAAATAGTGAAGTCTTCATTTTAATATTCGAAATAGAAAAAAAGCATTTTAGAAGCCTTCCTTATTTCCTTTAATACTCCTCCAAGAAGCGTAGGGCATCTGTGAGGGCCTTTCAGCAAGTTCTATTCTATGCTATGGGTTTGATTGTGTTCCAGGTCATGATGTATTCTGCCACCTCTTTCTCTACCGTTCTTCGCCATGTTTGTCGCGGTCTTCCTGGCCTTCGCCTTCCCCGGGGGTTACAGTCAAGGGCCTGTCTAGGAATGTATTCAGGGCCTCGCCGGAGTGTCTGGCGATTACAGCGCCATTTTCTCCCTTTTATGTGGGTAGCGCATTGAGCATGTCCAGTTCTCTGCCATAGTTCTTCGTTGGAGATGTCGTATGGCCATCGGTTTCCCAGGACGGTCCACAAAATCAGTTGACTGTTGTTTGTATTTGGTGTTGAGTTTGGCCGTTATCTTCCACGTCTCACACCTGTAGAAGAGTATTGGTTTTACATCCGACTCTAGCAATCGCAATTTTGTTTTTAATGATATTTCTGTGGACCTCCATATCGGACGCAGCTTGTCTTCGCTTTCTTTATTAGTTGGGCAATATCTTCGTCTACTCCCCCAGAAGTTGAAATTATGCTCTAAAGATAACAGAAGGTTTCGCCTCTTTCAAAAGTGAAGGAGGATTAGATCATTCTTGTTGGGATTACCTCGTAGCTCTGTTTTGGTTTGTTCTGTTATGTTTGGAAGGTTTCTGAAGTATCTAATTTGGTCTGCACATCACGGATTCGTCTGGGTCAGGAGGCAGATATCGTCTGCGAAGTCTAGGTCCTCTAATCTCAATGTGAGTCCTCCATGTATTTTATTCGCTCCGTCGGCCACTACTTTCCGGATAATTTGGTCCAGCACTGCTATGAATGGAATTGGCGAGAGTAAGTAGCCTTGCTGTACTCCAGTTTTTATATCAATTGCATGAGAAAGTTCTCCCTCGTGAAGCACTTGTCCCTTTTATCCACTGTACATTGCCTTAATAAGGCACACTATTTTTTTCTGGCACTCCATAATTTCTTAGCGCTGGCCGCAGACAATTTCGGTCTATGCTGTCAAAGGCCTTTTTAAAATCGACAAACGTCAGATATAGGAGCGACTGATATTCAAGTGTTTGCTCCACTATGATGCTTAAGATTTTGATGTGGTTCATACAGCATCTGCTCTCTCCGAATCCAGCTAACTCTTTTCATAATCTTCAATCCAGTGCTTTCCTGATACGATTTAATAGAATACGCGAAAAAATTTGTTGCGTAGATAGAAGCGTTAGACCTCTCCAGTTGTTGTATGCAGTGTGGCCCCTTTCTTGGGTAGTTTGACGAGCTCCCCACTTTTCCAATCAGATGACAATACTTCGGTTGTGTCCACGCTTGTGTCTGAAGATGGAGCATCATTTCTCCATCTGCTGTCAGGTTAGTGTCGTTCTTGAGTGTTTCTGCATGTATGTTGTCAATGCCTGAGGTTTTGCCATTTTTTACACTTCTTGATTGCTGGCACCACCTCTGTTCTAGTGATCGTTTTAAGATCTACCTTTAGCGGCTTTACATTTTGGTTCCCTTCCTGTTGGTTTTGGCACACTGCAGTGGGCCCATTGAGTAGTTCCATGAAGAAATCATTCCATCATTTGAGGTGCTCTGTTTGAGGTGTTGGTTAAAAGGTTTCCTTGTGTATATTTTATTGGTTTCCTCTGGTTTAGCCTTCTTTTAGACACTAGTTCTTTTAGTTATTTAGTGATCCTGTACAGTTGTTTTTGTTTCCTTGTCTTTCATTTTGTCGGCATTTTCAGCCATCTCTCCCATCAGTCTTCACCTATTTCTCCTTTGCACTTCATCACACGTCTCTCCTATGGTTTGCTTTAATTGGCTCCGTTGGACTTATACATCCAGCTCTCTTTTTCTTTGTAGTGCTAGGAATCTGTTTTTAAGTTCAAAAGTAAACATCTCTTTAGTTTCTGCGGTTCTGTTAATTTTCCTACTTCAAACCTTCTCTGTTTTCCTCGTTATCTGTCCTTGGAATTTACAATTATGATTTTCATGGTTGCTGTTATACTATCGCTTACAACGTCTGCCCCTCTTCTGTTTCTAACATCTATAAGTGTGCTTCTCCACATTTTCTGATTGTCGAAGTAGTCAATTTGGTTTTGTATTTTGCCGTTGGGCCAAACCCAACAGTTTATGTCATGTTCTATGAGGGAAGATGGTTCCTGCTACGACCATGTCGTTGTATTTGCAGAGTTGTAGTAGCCTTTCATCATTGTTGTTTAATTCTCCGAGTCCATGATGCCCAATTGTTCTACCTTCACATTCCTTGCCAACTCCCACCTTAGCATTCAGGTAACCTAGAAAAATCTTTATGTCCTTCTTTTTCAATGTATCAATAACTTCGTTCAGTTGTTTGTAGAAAGTATCTTTCTTTCACTGGTTGTTCAGCTTGATCAGTTGTGGCGAAGCATTGAACCTGTCATTATACACACACTATTGTTCAAAAAGACGAAGGATGTGCGTTGCATCCAACAGTGTGGGATTTTTAGCCACTAGAACTCCACTCCATGTTGGAATTGTATAAATTAGGTCGTTTGAGAATTTATTAAAGTGGGCTTCATGATATATCATCATCTTCAGCCTGGAACTGGTAGTGAGTGGGTAAATTACACATAGTATTGGTAAGCTAATAGCTTGCAACAAAGATACGCTATAGAATTTGCTTTACAGCCAAGGAAAACCTGCAAAAAATCCTGGCCATAGCATGGTCAACTGATAAGAGAATTTTGGTTAATTGAGGGATCTTGCTCGTTAGAAGTGCTCTTTATTTTTCTTTAACTTGCATCTTTACGCAAGTGAGTAAATACTGGCCTGAATGGAACCAATTTAAATGGAATAGGAGTAGTGTGAAACGTGTTTTTTTTGTTTTTAGGTTTTTTGTTTGTTTTTTATTTTTTGTATTTATATTTTGTATATAGGTAACACGAGATCGGATTAATTCAAGGGATATCCTGAAGATCTTCATGAGGTTCTTCAATGGTTTGGATAATTTGAGCTGGCGGACCTGGGAAGGATTTGCGTGGCAGTTTGCTATGGTTGTGGTACCTGGCTTTCCAATCGGAAAGCCGAAGATTTTGGTGGGCTATTGGGTTGTTTTCTTCATCCCTTCGAATCGAGTACTTAGACTGGAGAGGTTTTAGACGATCTGTAATAGGCTCAGCAGAGCAGTGTTGATATAGTAATGGTGATATAGTAGTGTTGGTATAGTAGTAGTATCCTTCATTCATAGGTGTGTGCGTTTGCGCATTAGAAAGTGTGGAATATAGAACAGCTCTGTAGTCTATCAGTGGCCTAATGCAGGTTTGGTAAGTGTGATGTAGATTTTTATACGACAGCCTCTAAAATGTCTTCGAAATGTGGATATAAGGTTAGTGCGTTTGTGTACCCTGGATAGAGTATTGTTTAGATCAGAATTCCAGTTAAAAGTTCTGTTAAAAGTGGAACCTAGGTAGCAAATTTCGTCTATTAACAAAATGGGTTTATTCCAGAGGCGGTGTTTGATATGGTGGCGCTTTTGAAATTTAGTTTTGAAGTAGTTGGAATGCATAAAGATAGCTTGGGTTTTCTTCGGACTTGTGGTGATGCCAGTGGCGGAAATTCGAAATTTGGGTTCTCCGCAGAAGAAAAACATTTCAGAGAATAAATTTTTTATTTAACAAAAAAAACTTTTTTGAATGACAATTGGGCACGCTATAACTTAGCTGCCCTCACAAGGCAGGGTCCTACGTCCGCTACTTACTCCTCTGGGTGATGCGCCATTTTCGTGCCCATTTAGAAAAGTTGTCAAGAGACGTTTGCAAGTGACGACTTGCTGTTTCTGCCTTTTTTTGCATTATATTAGGGTGAAGTATATTAAGCTCGCGGAATTTTTGAACTAGATCAGCATGCCAGACAGAGGAAACGTATGAGAGATATCTAGAAATACTACCAGAGTGCAACGGCGACAGTTTAGTCCTTGTGTGAGGTTTCTTTGAAATTTTGGGAGACACTGCATAATAGAGCGTGGTGCTCTAAAACCAAATTCGTTCTCTGGGAGAACTTTGTTCATTTACAGAGAGTGTCGTGGGTAATATGTGAAAATTGTTTCAAAAGATTTTTCTAAGACGTTTAGAAGTGTGATTGGTCGATATGATGAAACAAGTCTAGGGTCCTTGCGAAGTTTAGGAATCATGATCGTTTAGCCAGTTTTCCAGTCGATTGGGAAGTGCCCCAATAAAAGACATTTATTGTATATCTTGGTTAGGAGCGATATGATCTCTGCAGGAATATGTCTCAGGATACGACGAGGTAATGCATCTGAATAGATGCGGTGCTTTTGCCTTTATTTAATGTTTCAGATACGTCATCTTGGGTGATTGGATAATGGATACCATCTTGTTCAGGAAAATATATGAGTGGTGTGTGGCGAATAAACAAATCATTTACCAGATAGTTTGTTTCCTCAAAAAAAGTCGGGTTGTTTAGAATTTGACCCTTATTATTTGTCAGGTGAGAACGGTATATTGAGCCGTAAGATGTTGAAATTTTTGCTAGAATTGTTTACCATTACGGTAGTTTGGTTTTGATGTGACTTCAGCCCAATTTTTCCTATACGCAATTATATTGCGCCGAACAAAAGCATTGAACATACCTCCCCTTATGCGGCGCAACATTTTATACCTAATAAAGTGCTATGACTGGATGCAAAGATGGCTCTTTATAGAGAACTTATTTTATCCGTTAATTAGTAGTACAAAGATCTAAAAATTCGCACAAACAAAAATCTCAATAACCGAAATCTAAGTACATATATCTGATTTAAAATACACTAAAGGAATAATGCATATTAAATCGAATAGTATAATCAAATAAAGCAATAGTGCAACGGGATTGTGAATAAAGGAATAAAGGTTGTACAAAAGGAATAGTGCAAGCGTATAGATATAATAATTCGCGTCAATCAAAACTCAATAGTCGAAATACAAGCATGTCTGATTTAATATGCACGAAAGAATAAATGGAACGCCTAAGTAAATGTTTCATTTCGCAACATTTAGCTCACATACTAATGGTGAATTTAGTTTAAAATGATTCAATAAATAAGTATATAATATTTTAACTTATATAACTAATTAAATTGATAGAAAATAATGCTTAAAGAACTAAAACATTTAATAGAATTGAGCCATCTTGAACAATTTAGGTGACTTATGAGTATTATAAATACGTAAAGTATATATAGTAGAATGAAACTTACGTTCTTCCTCGTTAGAATATTACGGGAGCATAAAGTTTTAGCCTCCTAGTTTTCCTTTTGAGAAAAGTCGAAACTGCCAATCTCCGCCATTTTATCTTCACGCTCTGATTGCTAACAGCAAAAGTCATTTTTCCAAGTCACTGTTTTGGCCTCAGGAATTTACAAAACCGCCATTGAATTAAAATCTCGGAATCGAAATTGTCATAAATCCATTATCACTGTGTAATTACGTACAAATCAAAATGTATAAATTTTAATAAGTTGTGAGAATTATATAATATTAAACATTTTATATTAATCTTGTACTGTTACATTGAATAGATTTTTCTTTTTTATTTGCAGATAGATCCTAAAGTAGCATTTCCCCGCAGAGCTCATCCAAAGGTAGGATATTTTATCTTTAACTTAATTTCATAATACATGAAATGCAATTACTGCTGCTGTTCTAAACGCCATTTAATGAAATAGATGACATCATAATATTAAAATTAATTTTAAAAAAATATTTGAAGCTTAAATAAAATTTCAACTAGTAATATAAAATTTATGTAAAAGTCGTCATGAAAATAAAGATACATAATGTTTAATTACCGTCTGGTAAACATTGGAACCTAAGTTTTTATATCTTGACCGTACTGTATATTTGAATCTAGTGCTCTGTTCAAGCGAAACACTTAAATGTATGCTTGAAATTTTAGTATGCTGTAACTGAAACATGTCATTGTGAGTGCTTCATATTAAATATTCACTAGTTCTGTCTACCAAATAGAACTTCCTCATCCCTTAACACGACTTGGCGTGCTTTCAAATATTAATTCCGCAATTACCAATTTTATTCATACACGTTTATTATGTTTATTTTGTTGTTGGTAACAATATCATATAGGGTTGCCTCATATTATGTCAAAGATAACAATATTTTATATACAATGCGAGTCACCTACCTATAAATGTTTTATATAATTATGTTTCTTACAAGCCAATGTTAACTCTATAAATTTGTATTTATATTTCTATTCTTAAAAATTGAAACATATAACGTATATTCTATTTTATGAGTATGAGAATGAAGATATTAAATGAAGTATGATGTTGTATGTGGTAGACGTATTGTTTCGATGTGAAGTCTTAAAATTCTCAAGATTCTACTCGTAGTTTGATTTTTACAGGGAATTCTGGTTGAACACTTTGAAATCAGTAAATCAAATTTGATATCAAAATTCTTGAGATTCTACTGTAGGGATTGTGTATAATTACTTGTGCCTATTTAATATTCATAAATGCAACCATTTAGGCGCTACAAGGTTTGTTATTACAACATCTCGAACTAGGTTCAATATACATTATGCTTATTTTTTATATGTGTATATTTATAACAGATAACAGGTTTATCGTTGTTATTTATATTAACATTTTTATCTGGTATATTAAACAATGATTGTTCTTTTTTTATCGCATGTATATGTGTACTTGTTGAATTTTGATGTTCATGCAATCATTGAATCACTGTTTTTAGTCCTGATGATGGTTTCGAAACCTAGAAACCGAAACGTCGACAATGAAATGTCAAAACTGAGTTTATAAAATACATTGTTGTCCAAAGCCGAAGAATTTTTATTTATCATTTCTAACTACGTTGGACTTGAGCATCACAATAATATTATTTCAATACATTATGAACAATTCTCATATTTATCAATTTTTTTAAATAATTTATTTTATAGTTGAAAACATTATATAACAATAAAAAACTTATATAATAGTTGTTAATAATTCGTAAAATGTTTATAAATAAACTATATAGGTTTATTAAAATTACTGACAAATCATTTTTGACATATTGTTAACAAACTGTTCTTGATATCAAAATCATTTATTAAACAAAGCATATTTCAAATTATGTATGAACTTCTATTAAATAAAGATTCAACCAATTATTCATGCCAACAAAGTTATCTATATAATTCAACGGTAAATTATTAAAGTATGAAATGCCTTAAATTTTATTTTATCATTTAAATTTAATATTTTTTATTGATACAGTGAGTCCAAAAATTCAGCCAAATTAAAATTTTTGACTTTTATCGTATTTATGTAAAATTGGTCTAGCAGTTTGTCTAACATAACAAGAATATTTCAGTTTATATACCCCATTTTTATTGTACTTATCAATATTATCTTTATTATTGACAAAAATGTTTTTGATATTGTTAGGATTTGAAAATGTTATTTTCAATTTGGCAGAATATTGAAATATTGAAAATGTAGTCGTGTCATTAAACGACGATACCCATCCATATTATCAATTATAATATGCTAGTATGCGGCTCTCGTATACGAACAAAGAGAAAACAGTGGTGTTAGTAACGACGTGGCTCCATAGTCCATTTCATATATTTTCAATTGTTCACTTAGTTGCTTTGAATACACCATAAAAACTGATTTCTCTACAATAAGTAGGGTAGTACGCATTTGTTCCAATAATCTTATAGAAATAAATCATCAAAATCATATCTAATATAGGAATTATTTCAAAATTAACGCAAAACACCTTGCATATGTCGACCAACAGATTTTAAACATATATAGAAGATTTAATAAAATAATATTTATTCGATGTAATAGGTTCAGATACAGAGTTAGTGTATTCAGGTACGTATTTGTACAGCAGATATTTTTAAATATAGCACCGAAGAATCTAAAAACAATGCAACAAAAGACGAACTGCAAATGAACAGGCAATGGAAATGTCTGATATCTAAAAACGCGCGACAGCGCCGCTCCACGCGCGCTTTTAAAATTTGAGCCGCGTTAAGCACGCGTAAGCTGCTATGCAGGATAAGAATAATTCTCAAATGAGCATAATATTGGAAAAACCTTATGGAACAATATTATAGCGCTTTTTATGGAACTTTTTATGGTCAAAGGCTTGCTCTAAATTATAATCGCTAATGGCTTGGTATGAATTTTCGAACAATGTTAGCTACAGTCCTAGAGCAGGTGACTTAATTGAGTCAAAATCAAAATTTTCAAATATTGAGTTATACGCGACAGAGTGTGCGAGAATATATACTGAGTTAATAAAACGATGATATTTTTTTAACTCTTTCTTTGTTATTCTTTTCTGAAAAACAAAAACGGTGACTATCTCACCTCACATGACAAACACGCAAGTCGTTACGTTAGCTGCTAAAACATTTTGCTTTATAAATCGTCTGAGATTGATACTCTTAATATAATATAATATAAAAGATATAAATCAATAGTGCTACAGATTACAATATTAATGTTCTGTAAATACTCTTCTGTAAAAATGGCCAACACATAGACTTTTCCTACTCTTCCGATTACCGATTACCATTTTATAAACCTAAACGAAAATGATATCTACCTTTCTCAAATTTTTAAGTAAAGTTTCGATGTTTCTCGTTTCTCTACATATTCGTTCTAGCCAGGATTAACCTAATATTTGCTAGGAGAAGATATAACGTAAAGCCTCACATGATTGATAGACTGTTCATTTAGTACAAAAATATGCATTGTAACATCGGCAAATGGTGCATTATTAGAATTAATATTCAGTAATCAAAAATATCGTTTTATATCCTGTAATAAAAAGGTATATTTATGAATGTTATTAAAGTAAATATCGAGATTAACACTATACGTAAATAAAAATTTTAGTGCATATTATTTCATTATTACTAGTAGATGTGGGTGTACCTCAGGAATTAGTACTGGGCCCAATTACATTTCTTTTGTATGTTAACGATTTGGGAATGGTTTCTCCTTCGACCAATTTAGTGCAACATGACGACGACGCTATCTGAAGTGTGATAAAAATATTGTCAGCTTGAACGCTATTATGAGTAGCCTAAAGTCAATGATACATGAAAACAAATTATCTTTGAATCATGACGACACTGAATCAGATACTGTTATTTTTTCTTCCTGGTGTGATGAAACTTATGCTGGTTGGCTTCCATTTTATGAACTACTAGCGGACCCGGCGAACGTTGGTTTGCCCCCACCTGGCCATCATATCTTCCCTCGGCGCCGACAGCTCTGCTGGTCATAACCTAATTGTCATGACTTTTGCGCGGCCAGCTACAGCTCAGCTACAGGGTCTAATTGCCGCCGCTTCGCCGCGGCCAGCTACTTGCCTAATTGCCGCGGCTTTGCCGTGGCCAGCTACATGGTCTAATTGTTCCGGCTGCGTCGCTGCCAGCGACATGTCTAATTGCCACGAATTCACGACGACCCGCAACATGTCTAACACACCGCGGCCAGCAACATGGCTCAATTGCTGCAGCCGCATGCTGCGGCGCCATCTAGTGGCGACATTCAGCAAAATGGATAGTATAAAAATATTCTTTGTACTCAAATACGTATGTATATAAATTTTCATAGCGATCGGTTGAACGGTGTAGAAGTTGATGTAGCCAGCCCACGGACAGCGGCCAGCGACATGATCATTGTCGCGGCTTTGCCGCGGCCAACGACATGTTCTAATTGCCGCCGCTTTATCGCGGCCAGCATCATTGTCTAATTGCCGCGGCTTTTCCGCAGCCAGCGACATGTCACGAAGCCGCGGCAGCCATCGACGTAGTCGAACTGCCGCGACTTGACCGGTGCTAGCGACATATCTAATTGCCGTGGATTTACGACCGCCAGAGACATTGTCTAATTTCCGCGGCTTTGCCGCGACCAGCGACATACCTTGAATTCCGCGGCTTTGCAGCGACCAGTAACATATCCTGCTTGCAGCTTTGCCGCGACCATCAACATATCCTGAAAAGGCCAGCTCGATCAGCAATGCCCAGGTCCGCGATTGCCGGGACTTGAGACTGGGTGCTGCGGTGCCATTTAGTGGCGAGTTACAACAAAGTGGATAGCATAACAATATTACCTATGTGTGTAAATTTTCATGGAGATCGGTTGAACGGTGTAGAAGTTGATGTGCTGCAGCGCCATCTAGTGGTGAGTGACAACAAAGTGGATAGCATAAAAATATTCTTTGTACTCAAATACCTACGTATATTATTTTCATTCTGATCGGTTGGACGGTGTAGAACTTGGTGTACCGCAGCGCCATCTAGTAGCGAGTTACAACAATGCGGGTAGCATACAAACCTTCTCCCTGAACAATAAATATATGTGCCAAATTTCATGATGATTGGTCAAACGGTGTCTAAGCTATTAATCTCAA
>WYDF02009840.1:0-13706 GCA_009867245.2 Adranes taylori
ATATTTTTAAATTTGCGTTTATAACGCGATGAATGAAAACTCTTACTATTCAAGAAATGATAGATAAAGTCCATTCCATTTTAAATAATGATCGCAGAGTAAAAGTGTGCGAGATAGCTAATGAAATCAACATTTCAATAGAACGCGTGCACAATGTTATACATCAACCTTTAAAATTGAAAAAATTAACCGAAAGTTGACGATAGCGCAAATGCGCACTCGTGTGTCAATTTCCTATGATGTTTGACCAAGTTTAAACCAAGAGTCAACAAAATTTTTTCGTCGACATGTCACCTAAGATTAAACCTTGAATACATCATTATGCGCCAGAAACTTAAGCACAATCAATACGTTTCGATGCAAAAAAGAGACCGCGTTTGTCAAATCAGATAAATTCGATCAACTCAGTTCAAATCAGTTCAAATCAAATAAAATCAGGTAAAATCAGATCAAATTAGATCAAATCAGATCAAATTAGATCAGATCAAATTAGATCAAATGAGTTGATATCAGTTAAAATCAAATCAGTTGAAATCATATCACATAAGACCACATAATACAAATCAAATCAAATTAAACTAAAATAGTTCAAATCAGATCAAATCAGTTCAAATCAGATCAAATCAATTCAAATAAGGTCAAATCAGTTCAAATCAGATAAAATCAACTCAAATTACTTCAAATTAGATCAAATCAGTTCAAATCTGATCAAATCAGTTCAAATCTGATCAAATCAGATCAACTGAGATCAAATCAGTTCAAATCAGATCAAAACAGATCAAATCAGTTCAAATCAGATCAAATCAGATCAAATCAGATCCAGTCAATTCAAATCAGATCAAATCAGTTCAAATCAGATCAAAACAGTTCATGCGCAGATTAAACAACTGATAAAACTATAGTACGCAGGGTGTCAGCCTTGTACGCCAGACTGCTATTTTAGAAATTAGTCAAAAAAAGAGTCAATAGCGATTGTAGCCCATGACAAATTGGAGCCGTAGGCAAATACTGGGAAAGATTGAGTCAAGAGCGGTGGTAGGCCGCGGTAACTCGAACAGCGAAGCTAACCGTGCCGAAGGCAAGTAATCGGGGGATTAATGGGTAGGTGATTTTTAGGTCACGCACCTTTTATTTAATTTATCCTAAACAACTATTGTGCAAATTGAATTGACGAGTTATAAGGTGACAGTCAAAATCAAAAGGTTCAATATTTGTTTTATGCAAGATATAACAAAACATCGGACTTTCAGTATATGAAAGATGGGCTGTCGATCATGTGCACGAATTTTTTTAAAGTTAATAAAAGAAATAAATATAATTATTAGATCTTATATTAGTAGAGCAATTAGTCCCCTAATTTATTAGATGTACATTGAAAATATCATTCAGGTTTAATATGATTAGGAGTTGAGTTAGCAGGTGCAAAATTATCTGAATCTCTTAATAAATAAGGGTTTCAAAGAGCTAAAAGTGATTATCCTTAAAAATATCCTTAGGTTTTTATTTATTCCAATAGGATTGTTTAATCCAGATTGATGAAGAAATATTAAGTGAATAACCTCATAATCACTATTAGTTCCATTAGAAGGAGAGTAGCAATGAGGAAAATGATATTTTCCTCATTGCAAAACATATCCTATAAATGCAGCTATTATAGCTAATAGAAAAATTATTTCTCAAATTAATCAGGTTTCTAGACGTTCTAAAACCTAAACGTTTATTAGCCAATAGAACAGGTATAGCACGAGCGACCATCTCCAACTTCTAAAGAATCTCATAGAAAAGTCCACAGAATATAAGAAATCACTCGTCTTAATATTCGTGTATTATAAAAAAGCATTTGACACCATAAATCGCTCCCAATTGTAGATGTTACTGTCCGACAGCAGAATTGACCATAGATATATTTCAATAATAAAGTCCATATACGAGAATGATACGACTAATGTAAGACTCCAGCAGTGCAGAAATAAATTCAAAATAAACAAAGGAGTTCGGCAGGGCGACACTATTTTGCCGAAACTGTTCACGAATTTACTTGAATATATGTTCAAATCTGCTAACTTAGAAACCCTCAGTGTTAACATAAAGGATGAAAACCTTACCCACTTAAGATTTGTAAATGACATAGTTTTAATAGCAAACCGGCATGATCATATGACGACAATGCTACTACTAAATTCAGTCTCCCATAAGATCGGACTAAAAAACTAATGTGTCAAAAATACAGATATGACTAACCTCGTACTCAGTGAAAGTGTGTATGTAGATGGCATCCGAGTCAAGGGTAGTACTTCATAGAAGAATCTTAACGACGAAATAGAGGTAACCACGGACCAATGAGACGAATAGGCCTGATATGGGCCGCATTTGGAAACTTAAAACAAGTATGCCAGCCAGATTTGGCGATTTGTTAAAAAAAGGTTTTCAACCAATGTGGTCTGCCTCCTATGGCGTCGAGATTTTAACATTAACAAAAAGATCGTAAAGAAAATCAAGGTGTTGCAAGGTGCAACGGATAGATCAATTCTTGGACTGACCCTTAGAAATCATATCACAAATATTGAGCATCGTAGAAAGAACTATGCTGATTGGCGCAGTAGAGAGAATTGCATTCTTAAAATGAAATTGGGCGGGGTACATTGCGAGAATTCAGTATGACAAGTGGATCAAGCGTATTATAGAGGAGGCCTAGACAAGATGCATATCGAAATAGGGGACGACCACCAACACGATGGTCAGATGATATCAGACATATACATGCAAATTGGATACAAGAGGCACAGAACAAGAAAGTGTGGAAGCAAACCCGGGAGGCTTATGTCCTACAGGGGCTAACTGACGTTGATGATGATGCTCCTTAACATCTTAATAAATGAATTTAGAATTTTCACAAACTTTCGTAATGTTATATTATTTAAATGAAAATCCTACAATGTGTATACAACTTAATGAAGTAGGCATGAATAAACGATAATTTTATCTATAATAACAATACCATTGTCAAAATACAATGTGTCAATCGTTTTAAGTTTTGTAATTTATTTGTTCAATAGCTGCTAAACAGAAACCTATATGTAATAGTATACTTTTGTATGTTAAATACTGTTATAACCTTTTATGTATTAATTTGTTGTTTTTTTTTAAAGAAGTTAAATTAAGTTTAATATAAAGTTATTATAATGGCCAAAAAAGATTATTTTGATTTGGTATTAGTGCATGACTCGTTTCATAATTCTCTTATTAATGAAGAGGACGTGATACTGGAACATTATTTAGATAGTTACAGTGAATTAAATAAGTAAGTACTAACAATTTTTATTATACCAGTTAATAGTAATTTAGATTATATTGTTTCTCATTCATTTCATAATAACAGATGTTTAATTACATGTCAAGGTCTCCGTTATCGTGGATTTTATTATATTTTTAAAAATTCGAGCTAGTAATTTAATTTATTCAATGTAAATACAAAAATGATAAAATTTTCGAAATGAAAGGCTTGACAGGGCGAGAGCTTATATTGATATTATCTTAATAATATACTTGTACACTATGTACAGTGTTTTGTCCTCTGAGATTAGTTTCTTTGCTAAATAATTATCCATCTTATATCGTAAATTATTTTATTCTAAATGTAGCAAATGGAATGCATGTTGTAAATGAAGCACACATTTTCTTAAAAAGAATAATTATGAGTGCAACTGTAAAGACACATACCTACGGGCGCATTCCATTTCGTCGCAATCACACCAGAAAATAAGGTCTCACGCCAGTGGACCTCCTTTTTAAAAAAATTTATTATTTATTTTGAAAATTATTTTACAAATTAAAGATTTTTTATTATGTGTTACTTATTTTATTTTCTTACTTACACCATTATATAAATGATACTTAAATACGTTTCATAATTTGCCAAGATAAAGAAATATATTTAATTACATTAATTAATTCAATTTCATTAATTTACGATTGCCAAGTCTAAGCGAATAGTTTTACGTGTTAATTATTTCTTATTTATTGCACAATACTTATTAAACTCATTATACATGATTAGCAATAATAGTTTATACTTTAATTAATATTTATAACATTTAAATTAACTTATTTTGCAACATCATCCAAGTTTAAGATGTCTGCCGCATTTTAATTATATACGTAGCTCTATGCACTACATGCTCTTACGCTAATTGCTTAATTACTAAAACGAACAATGGCCGCTGAAGCGCAGAAATCGCTTTATATATAATGGCTTCGTCCGTGATTCTTATGCTCACATAGGTGGGGACGTCATGACGCGGACGTTTCTATGAAATAATATTGACGACTATAGTTAATTAATTAATATGTAGAGATGCGCCTATAACTTAGGTAGCAGTTTATGTTGACTTGAATGTATAAGCTAAATGTTTGCGACGCAAAGATCTTCCGAATTATTGGTAAAGTTAAATTTGAGACGAGATATTCCGCGCCGATGCCAACAGTAGCTCTAACGTTTTAGACTTTGAAGTCTTTATTACGAAATGGCACAATGGCATGAAAAGCGTCGCCACATTTGCTTTATAGCAGGGATGTCAAACTCAATTAAAACACGGGCCATTTTGGTGTAACATGTAAGACTCACACGGGCCATATCATATTTATCAATTTTGTTAAATTTATATTCTAAAGTGAGGATTCAGGAATATGGATAAAATAAATCAAACATCGATAATGGCAATGTACACATCTCCAGGAAAAAAATTCTTGAAGATTTAATTAAACGACCACAACGCGAAGCAAAGTGTGTGGGGGTGGAGCTCATCACACATTAGTGGCAATGTTATTAAAAAATTTGAAGGAAATTACACAGACATTGACATACATGCACCGAAGTACAGCACAAATATCCCTTTGCGCAGTAGAGGTGATATCATAGATTGTTTTTATTACGAAAGAAGTAAGTAGCAACTTAAATAGAAGATTCAGCTAACAACAAAGCGCATGCCCGAACGAAGAAATTAATAAAACCGTGGAGAACCTCGGCAGACATTCAAAAAATTCTAGAACAAAGCCAAAACAATGCAAGAACGATAAATAGATGGAGACTTGACGCTCATGAGAAGAGTAAGCTGAAAGAATGCAGGAACGCAAAAAGAAGTGGGCTCAGTCCAGAAACACAGCGGACAAAATCAAGTACAGACGATGCATAACAGGATGAAAGCATGTTCTGGAAATTCCTAAAAAGGATTGGCAAGGAGAAAGATCCAACGCTCCAATAAAATTAGAAAAGGGGCTAGTGTATATAGACGATAAAAAAGCGCTGGTATTAGCAGAACACTTGGAGAAGCAATTTCGAAACAACGATCCGTCTGATGAGGATACAGAAATGACGGTGTGCAGGGCTATTTACGAGGCTAAGAGATGGGACCCAAATATACAAGAGTGGTTTAAGCCGTCTGAAATGCAAAACATCATTAAGAAGCTAAATGCCAGACAGGCATCAGGGGAAGATGGCATACCAAAATAACATCTGTTCAACTGTTTCCAGAAAAGTTAGTAACTTTATTAACATCCATACATAACGCAATAGCTTCATTACACCAATAACCAGAAAGATGGAAAAGAGCAATAATAGTGACAATCCCAAAGAAGAGTAAGGATCCATCTATCCCTAAAAATAGACGGCCTATCCCGCTATTAAATGGAATGTCGAAAATTTTAGAGCGCCCGATGAAAGATAAAGAAAACGGTGAAGAAAAGATCACACAGGAAAATCAATTTAATTTCAGAAGTAAGTTAGCGGCGATACATCAAGCAGCAATATTGGACGGTTTAATCAGAGAAGCAGTGAAAAAGAAAAAAACAACTACGAAAGGTCGTATGCGCCTTCCTAAACGTGGAAAAAGCCTAAACGACCGAGTATGGCGCGACGCACTAATATACAAGTTCAAGGCATTGGGGTTATGAATGGATCTAGTTGTTACCATCCATTATTTTCTCAGCGACAGAAAGTTCTGCGTAAATCTGAATGCTAGTTTTTCGGATTGCAAAATAGCTTTAGAAGGAGTACCTCAAGGATCGCGATTAAGTCCTCTAATATACAATCTATACATACGTTATACCAGAAAAGCGCAAAAAATAAGGAACACGAATTTCTTCAGTATGCCGACAATTTAGCCGTATTCGCAAACGGAACCGACATGTATGTAGCGGCAAGCAGGGTGGAAATGGTACTGCACAGGATTTAAAAATATTTCCAGAAATGGAAAATAGAAATATATAAAATGAAAACAGAAACAGTATACTTTGGCAAAAGAAAACCAGCGTTCAACGCTATACAGATCGAAGGAAGTAAAGTCAAGATGAAAGGAACAGCAAATTACCTTGGTTGTACTTTCGACAGACATTTGAATTATAGGAAGAAGAGCGAGACTGGAGCTCAACAAAGCGAACAAAATTCGAATCTTGCTAAGAGAGAATAGTGGTCTAAGTATTCAAAATCGGATGTCCATATTAGACACAATATTGGAACCGAGCCTGAGCTATGGTTTAGAATATACGCAAGAGCTGATCGCAAAACACAAGAAATCTCAAGGACCACATAAAACAAATTTATGCGTAAGTGCGTGGACGCCCGATGGTACGTCCGAAAATCTAGATCTAAGAACTAAACTAAAGATCAAAGATCTCATACAAGTCGCGAAAGTAAGGAGAGAAGAAATGATTAACAAATCGCAAATGATTAACAGATCGCAAGAATAAGGAAGAGTGCGAGCGCGATAAATATACTTTAGTGGCATGTCATTCCACCCGCAATTGGTGAGTGATAATGCCCCCGGCTTTTCGAGGATTTTTAAATGTCCCGTAAGATTCATTCTTGTTGTGCTAGCGATATCCGTGGCCTGATTTGAAGTCTCCCTCTTCACTAGTAGGTGCATGGGAAGCAATCCCGTGAGTGCCTCCTATGCCGCAATCGGAGAGGTAGACATTGCCCTAGTTATGCTAAGATATGTAGTTCTTTACACTTTTTGTAGTATGCTGTGTGCCTTCTTTTGTTCTACTTTAGGCCACCACACTAGAGCTCCATACATTATAATGGGTCTTACAATTGCTGTACAGACCCAATATATCACTTTTGGTTGTAGACCTCATGTTCTATTGAAAACCATTTGTAGGAATATAAGGCTCCGGAGGCCTTTTGTTGTAGTTTCAATAAATGTGAGTTCCAGATCAGTTTGTGGTCGTGTTGGCCTTGTTCTCTCATCACTAGGTAATGCGCTACCCTCCTATCTGATGGCCAGCTCTTGTTTAGATGTGCAATAGGTCATCAACAACAATGACCTAAAGCAGCGGTGACAGAACTCCCCATAAGGACGTCCCTTGGTCACTTTCCGGTTACATATAAGGTGTTAGCAAAAGCCCCCTCTATGCCAAGACACGGACAGAGTGCTATTTGTTTTGCCTCCGCCGTGCTATTTGTTTTGTCTTGTTCACATGACCTGACATATCTGTTAAAAATGCTAGATCCTTTATTTACAAAGTATCTTTTATAATCCATATATTTTCGTGTTTTTTAATCTTTTATTTCAAGAAATACTATTATTTCTTCCAAAAGCATATAGAAGCTTTGTGGCAGGACAACCAACGAACTTCTGTGTAATAAGAGAAGATCTTCGAACTCAGATTCTAAATCTTTAAGAAACGAAGAAAACTGGCGATGGTTCAGTGCTCTCGAACGAATAAAGTTGAATATCTTTGTTTTAAGTGTTTCGTTCATTTCTGTTGATGAATAAGACGTTCTGATTTTAAGTTTATCTGAATATGCATCTTATAATTTTCTGCACAGTATTGACATGACTTCACTAGTTTCATGTGTCATCGATTTAGCGCCGTCCGTCAATTGTTACAGAAACGAGCCTGTCAAGAGCAAGTCTTTATTTTTCTAAAATGCTTCCTGCAGCATGAAAAATATCTTCACTAGTTGTAGTTCCATGAAAAGGAATAATTTCCAACAATGCTTTAGTGATCTCATATTATTATCGCAATCCCGAAAAAAAAACAACTTACGCAACATCTCTCGTATCCGTGCTTTCATCAATCGCAATTGTATAGACCGCCACCGCATTTCTTGACAACGATTATCTCGAAATGATTTTTTCTGGACAAACGAATTTGGCACCTTTTATTATACACTCCTTGATTAAGGAACCATCGATGAACAATTTCGATGTCTTGCTAATAGATAGATTATTTCGTAACTAGCTCTTTTTACTGATTCACTTTTCATAAATTGTATGAGTCCTCTTTGCTGCCTATTAAATGATTTTCTCATTGTTTTTAATTTTTCTTCTCTTAAGTTTCCTTCGAAGCACGAAACTTGTTCTTCATGATTAGTGCTACAAAGCCGCTCAACGTTGTATTCTTCAGTAATTTTATTGTCCACTTCCACACAAAAACAATTTAACCTTTTTGAGATTTTCTTCCCTTATCATCAATCTTTCGTATTTTATTTAGCGTTGAAAGTGACATTTTCTGTAACAAAATTAGGGCTTTGATTTAAAAAATTCGCGTAGAGTGCTCTTTTTGATCTTTTCGTTATTGGGATCTGTTTACATGCGTGACACTGAGAGTGGTGCGCGTTTATACCCGCTCACAGGCGCTAATTTTTTCTATTTTCTCTTTATTTCAGAGCATCGTGGGCCACAAAAACATACCTCAAGGGCACTTCGTCAACCCTGCCTTATTGTAATTCCATCTTATAGCATGTAATATATCTACTTAGTGAAGGCTGTTAAGTCAAATCTACTTAGCAACTGTCTAAAGACAGATAATAGTCATCATTTGCTGACTATACCATTTCTACTGTATCTGATGCTATCAATTATTTTTTCTTCTAAACTTAATTGTATACGGAATTAATTGGGCTTTTATTGATAAAGGCGATTGGTACCTTACAGTGGTGCAAGCAGAAACATATGTCGAAGGGAATATTGTTTGAAATCAAACAATAACATCGCCTAATTCCAATCAGATCACCCCAATGATTTCGTTATTTTCTTGTCAGAAAGAGGCTATTTATCCTCATATTCTACCCTACAATATCTTCTTACTTGAATATAATAAATAAATCGGTGTAAATTCAAAATATAAATTGTTTTAAAGCAAATCAAGTTTAACAAATCGAAAATAGAATAATTCAAATATATAATGATGCCCTTAAGTTGTAAACTAGAAACAAATCGTCCCTGAAATGATTATCTTACATTAAATAATTTACTAAATTTTCTTTAGATTCTTCACATTAATGGGTACGATTTTTGGTTTTGTTAGTAGTGATATAGTATCCAAAATCGATATTTTAAAAGAACTGCGTAAAGAAGATACAAAAAACTTTCATACCTGCACAAGTATGATTGAATATGAGAAATCAGCAAATCACCTCACAAAGAAAGATTATGTGTCCGGTTCGAGAACGTTATTGAGATTACATAGAGGACTAGGTAAGTTTATTTTAATATCTTATTTTATTAGATTATTATTTCAAATATTAGATTTTTATATGAGATACAAAAATTTGTGTTACATAACTTAATAATTGACAAGCAAATTTTAAGAAATTTATCTTCAAACAAATATTTTTTTACACGCAAAATAAATTACAAAAAATTACACGCATAACACGCAAACATCATAACACTCCAAAATTTTTTAATTTGAGTATTGCTTTCTGAGTAAACCCATCTTTATATTTTTCATATATTTACCGCATATGTACCATATATGTTCATTGTACATGTTTTGTACAATATTTAGGTCACTGTGTAGGAAAATGTAGGTTTTCTCTGTCCCATAATTAATTACAGGCAAATGATTTTAAAAATTAAAACAGACCAGGTAAAGTTCCTAAGTACTCTAGTTAAGGTCTCATGCCAATGGACCTCATTTTTTAAATATTTATTATTTATTTTTAAAATTATTTTACGAATTAAAGATTTTTTATTTTGTTTTAGTTATTTTATTTTCTTACTTACAACATTATATAAATGTTGTAAGAAAATACGTTTCATAATTTGCCAAGATAAAGCAATTTATTTAGTTACATTAATAATTAATTCAATTTATTTATTGCACATGATTACTACATTTACGATTGCCAAGTCTAAGCGAATCGTTTTACTTGTTAAATTCTTTCTTATTTATTACACAATACTTATTAAACTCATTATGCAAGATTAACAATAATATGTTAATTTGAAATTAATATGATCAATTATATCTCTAAAATAATTTAGCTCATCCGGGAAACGAACTCGGCTCTCTCAATTTCGGGTCAGTTGTTTAGCCCACTACACTAACGAGCCATGAGTTTTCAAAGAACAAATGATTTTATATGTGTTACAATCTCGCATGCTAACATATACGAGAGTCTTTATAAATAATTCCCGGATGAGCTAAAATTTTTTCAGAGTAAACAATTGATCATATTAATTTCAAATTAACATATTATTAGCCCATACACTCATGAATTATCTATTTCTAATTAACAATAATGGTTTATACTTTAATTAATTTTTATAACATTTAAATTAACTTATATTGCAACATCATCCAAGATTAAGATGGCTGCCGCATTCTATATTATATACTTAACTCTATGCACTGCATGCTCTTACGCGTATTGCTTAATTACTAAAATGAACAAGAAGGTATCAGCGCATCGCTGCTATTTATATGGTTTGCTATCGTGCGTTCGTTTCCATGATTGCGGACGAACGACTAGATAGGAATTGTTATTCAGGGTGTCTCCGCTATTGATATTATTTTGATCAACCTGAAATTGAAGTATAGAGATGCGGGTATATATCTCTCTATAGTATTAAATATAGAAGCATGCTTTTCCATTTAATTATTTAGTAGGATGAGTATTGATGTCATTGAATGCCATTGTACTAAACTAATTCTAAGGTATTAGTTAATGATAACATTTCAATTAACTTTATGAAGCTGGGAGACTTAGAAATTGTGAAATCCTTATGTCATATCTATGTTATCTGCATTAATAAGAACGCAATACCATGTAACTAGAGGAATACACTAGTAGTTCGTTTTCACAAGAAATGATTAAAAACGGGCATTAGAAATTATAATCATATAAACCTCACTAAAACACTTAGTAATTAAGACATGCTTCATATCAGAAAGGGTACATATTGATCAAGTTAAGTATGCTATACACCCTACAAGTGATCTGGTGATCTAGACCTGCGCGTCTATCAGTGCCGCAGAGCACAGGAAGTCGAACAGTTCTACAAGGATCTGACTGCCGTGAAAAGAGCAGAGACAGCCAAGTTTATCGTGATGATGGGCGACTTCAATGCAAAAATTAGCTATAGGACATCGGACGAGACGGGTCAAATGCTCAGCACCGAATGCCTCTACTGCATGAACACCCATTTCAAGAACCGGCCTCAGAGGCAATGGACTTGGAAAAGCCCAAATAACTTAGTTAAAAGCAGGTTGACTATATTCTCACCAAGAGCAAATCAATTTGCGAGGACGTCACTGTTCTGAATCGATTTGACGACCGGGAATCGATTGGGGAGCGATTAGCGACCGGTCAGAACAAAGATCACTATCAATACGCGACTTGAAAAATGTAAGCTAGTAAAAAAGCTTTTATCCGACCTCGACCTCCGACCTCGATAGAATTGGATTAAAAACAACTCTCAATTGGAGAATTACCAACCGCATCCAAGTAAGCACAAAGGAAACTTATACCCAAACCACACCAAAGAACAACAAATTGTGTGCTAACCGTATGGACAGAGAGAAGACTAGTTAGAGAAAACCCCAGATCTTTAAGATCAAGAACGAGAAGGGCGAAATCGTCAATAAAAACCTGCTATCGCCGCCACCATTCTAAACTTCAATCGAAAACTATACAGTTGGTCAGCCCCTAAGCCAGACCACATAACGGATATAGAAAAGCGGAGTGTTCGAAATGTGGTCTCCAAGGAGGCAACACCGGAGATCGGCAAAAGTGAGTTCAAAATCTGCGTTGAAACGAATGAAGAACAGAAAGACTCCAGGGAAAATTGAGTAACAGGCGAAATATTAAAAATGAGAGGTAAATCACTCGAAGATGTACTACCAGTTCTCATGAACAAATGCCTAACCAAACAACAATGGTGGAATGCCAAAGTGATCTTATTATTCAAAAAGGTGATTGTACGAGCAAAGAAAACTACCGGCCCATCAGTTTGCTTTCCATCTTTTACAAACTGCTGACGAGAATAGTTACACAGATCGCGTGACGTATAAATTTGACTTCTACCAACTAGATTCAGAAGAAGTTTTAGCACGATGGAGCATCTTCATGTCAAGCATATGCTAATAGAGAAGACAACCGAATATGACATCCTTTTATACCAGGTTTGGTTGACTATTAAAAGGTCTTTCATTCAATTGAGACATGGGCTGTATTGGCGGCAATGGACAAGGCAAGAATTGACTCTCGATACTCCAATCTAAGTCAGAACATATACAAGAATGACATACTCCAAGTTAAAACAGAAGCTGATCTAATCCCAGAGAGGATCACAATCGAGAAAAGGGTTTGTCAAAGAGACATAATCTCTCCATAATCTCTCCTGATTTTTTCACTCTCTAATGGAAAGAAAAAGTTATCATTATAGACGGCATGTACCTGGGTCATCGAAGGATCGTCAACGATATCGTCCTCATAACTAGAAACGCCTAAAAGCTGAAGAACATGCTCGGGCAACTAGATGAGGCCTCAATAAAGGTGGGCCAGAGGATGAATATGTATAAGACGAAGATTTTAGAAGTGGTTGACATCACATATAACATCACACTGTGGAATGAAAACCAGACGGCAGAAATAACTAGGACAGTAGGACTTGCGTGTACAGTTTTAGAAAAAGTTGATTCATGCTCAGGGATCGAACAATGCCCAATAACTTGAAGAGAAAGGTATACGAGTCATGTGTGTTATCGGTGACAACTTACGGCCTGGAAACCAGACAGCACAGGACAACTGAACGTTACTACCATAGATTTAAATAAAACCTTCGACAAAGTCTCTACGGATAAATTATTCATGCAATTAAGAGTGAAAGAATTGCTTGTTAAGAGAGTACTTTCATGGATTGAATCATATTTGGAAAATGGAACACAACAAGTCGTAATAGATTATACAAAGACTGAAGAAGAGAAAGTGACATCTCGAGTTCCCAAGGGAAGCGTACTTGGTCCACTTCTATTCCAAATATTTGTTTCAGTTATGGGTAAAGATTTAGAATGCAACTACAAAATGTTTGCGGATGACTACATTCTATATATAGTAATCAAAATCAATCAAGATAGTCAACGGATGCAAATAGGTTTAGTGAAATAGACATCAACCAATCATATGAAAATAAATCAAAACAACAATGCGAAATGATCACCTGCTTACAGAGGAAACGTTCAAAATGATGCTAAAAGTGTATGAAAGTGAGTGTTTATCACGGTCAAAGACTTTTGAGTGGCACAAGCGATTTTTGGAAGGTAGACAATCACTGGAGAACGACAAACGTGTGGGAAGGCCAATAACAATTCGAACAGCAGATTCGATTCAAAAAGTGAAAGAATTTGTATCCAACGATCGCAATGCGACACTGAGAATGATGGAACAGGCATTAAACATTAACAAAGAGACAATA